>SKCR01045059.1:0-233397 GCA_019454045.1 Zanthoxylum bungeanum | reverse complement strand
TCATTTAAAGTCCATCCAATTGTCAGTTTATGTTCTTTCAGCACTTTAACAACTTACCTTCTTGATCATTTGTGGGGGAAGAAGAAATTACCATAGGGTAAGTTTGTTCATCTCCAAGAAATACATACTTCAATCTTTCTGGCAAAGTCATTAATTACAATTTGGGTGCTTCCTCATGTTTTTCTTCTTCAATTGTTCTTAGTTCCTCAAACTATTATGTCTCTTCATCGTCTTCCCGTACCTGTGTAGAATCAAGTAAAGAAAAATCATTAGAAATATCTGAATCTAATTGCGTACTTGATTCCAGAAAATTATTTGTACAAATTTCCAAATGGCCAGATAAACTCCTGTGATTTTGTTATTCCAAAATTGGTTCAATTAGTTCCATGCTCTCGTTTTCACTGTCTTTATTTTATGGTTATTTGCAATGTTAAAAGCATTAAGATCCAAAGTCATATTGTCAAATGACAAATTCATGATTCCATTCATGTAATTAAGACATTAAATATTGCTCAAAATGGACAACCAAATATTACATGAATTGGCTTGTAACTGTATATTACAGGTTGCGTTTCCAAGACAATAAATTCCAAGGGGTATATGAATTTCTCAGAATAACACATCTTCCACAATTTATTTTGGTACCTTGACTGATCTATCGGCAAGTAAAAGAGTAGTTGAAGTTTGTTTTAACTCGTCAATATTAAGTTATTGGTAAACCAAACTGGGAAAGGAATCGAACCGAACCGATCAACGGTTCCGAATCGAACCGAAATTATTGAAGGACCGGTTCGGTTTCGGTTCTATAAAATTGACAAATAGAATCTCGAACTAAATCGGAACCAACGTTGAACTAAACCAGAACCGACATTGAACCGAACCAGAACGAAACCCGACGAACCGACTCGCAATAATTGAACCTTAAAGAATTAAGATTAAATAAATTCATAAATAAAATAAAAATATTTGATTTTAAAAGTAGTGAAAACTTTACATCATGAGTGGTTGAGTGCAATGTGATGTGATGTCATCCCTTTAGTTTCTTTTCAAAAGAATTAAGATTAAATAAATTTATTTAAATTTTTAATAAGATAATTTCGATAATAAATTAAAGTAATTGTAATATAGAGGTGATGAGATAAATTGAAATAGTTATAAAATAAAATATTTTTCACATAACTAAAAATAAATTACTTCAATATAAAAATTAGAAGTTAGACCGGTTCCTCCAACCGGTTTCGTTTCCCTAAATCGATTCGGGAACCGGTTCCTCGAAGTGATTCAGGAAATAGTTCCATGAACCAATTTTTCTTCTGATTCCATACGTTGTACGGCTTTCCCAAATCGGTTCAAGAACCAGAATCAGAACTGATTCGGGGAGCAGAAACCAAAGGAGGAACCGAAAAGTTCGATTCTGGTTACTCATTCGGCAAAAACCTAAACTGTCGGTTCGGTTCCAGAACCGAACCGCAGTCACCCATAATGCCGCAATTTCAAATAAAATATGTACAAATTAATTTTAAATCAATTATAAATTAGCACGATTATGATGCAAAAAGTATAAGTGACATTAGTTGTAATACCCCGCCAGAGGTAGGATGCTATCGGTAGGAGACAGAATTGACCCATCTCTATAAGCCTCTGAATTTACCGAAAATTCGACATGAAGTATCCTAAAACTGGACAACCTGGATCACAGTCCAGCATCAAAGGGAATCTAAAAAGACATCAAACAAATAAAATGACCCCATGTCCACACAAATCTCATCAAAATCATATCATAAGGGCTCCGCCCACATCATCTATGAACACTCAAGGGCTCTGTGCCCACCACATCATAAACAATTAAAATATTTACTTAATATATATACAAACATCATGCTCAGCACGACAAATAAACAATAACCAAATATCCTAAAATTGTTAAACTTCTAAACTTCTCCCAAGACACTTGCGAGGGTGACTGCCGCTTGGGTGATTCGCGTCTCGAGCATGACTTCCAAAACTGAAGTGGTTGACCCATCTGAAAGCCAACCTGCAAAACTAGCAAATTGGTTGTGTATGAGTTATAAAAACTCAGTAAGTAACCATGCTAATACTACTAACTGAACATTTAAAATCAATTACATTAGATAATTTTCAAATGTACTAAGTTACGACGAGTTCAGAGTTATGAACATTGGTTATCCTTTATACTTTATCCATGTCAAATTTTTATATTTACCTATCTACGTATATGTCAATCTCATAGCTAACATTCAAAGGAAAGCTCAAATATCATAGAGTATATCGTTAACATCAATTCCACTTCAATCATTTGAACATGAAGTCATACATCTATACTTTTTATCACAAATATCCATATTTGAAATATTATCAAATCGACAAGTCAAACAAACTTTCTATATTTTGAAACAAACTCTTTCAATTCAATGCAAACTTCCTCAATTACAGTAGCCTCATTATGACTTAACATGCGTGATTCATATGCATTCATATATATCATGACTCACTTTTCTATATTCTCAAAAATTCAATTTTAGAATTATTACATATATGTACATACAATACAACTTAGCAAGCATATTTTACAGCATCTTATACTCATACTGGCTCCCGAATTATTCATTCACTATACAATAACATTCACAGTTCCCACTCAGACATATATATAATCATCGTACAACCGACAACGAAGCATACATAACAGCCAATACATCAAAGAAAACATAACCAAACAATACATTCATATGGCTGGCTTGTACACATATACACACATATCATGTGACACAAACTCATCACACGATCTCACATAAACATACACATACATGTCAAACATTGATTATCATTTGTATCATCATACACATATATACATCAAACATATGAATATACCTGTTATATCGAATTCTGATACCATGACCTTCACAATCCTCATATTCTTTACTTATTAGTCAACATTCACCATTCTTATACGTATCCAATAAGTCACAGACTTCTATCCCTCGGAAAAGACTTAGCCTATACCAATCCAACCTCTATAATACTAGATCATATGCATTAGTCATTAATAAACTTATTCCAATAACACACATCTACACGTACAAATACAAATTTAGAAATCATGACTTATTTCATTTGCTGATCTACCATACATAAATTATACATGGCATATAATCACATACCAATACAAATACTTGTCTCAACACTTATACATATACTTTTTCATTCACGTATACATATATGTACCATTACACATTCATACACTTATATATATAAACACATTCTTATAGATATTGAGCTCGTCAATTACTTCACTTTATAGCATATCAATAATAAAAAATCCATACTTGTGGTGGTCGATTACTTAACCATACATAGTCTCGTACTTCTTTCTCAATACCATCTCTAATCTATTTTCGTCTTAATCTAAATACTTCAATCATTTCTATATATTTATAAACATAAATCAACTTTCAAGTATTCATCGCATGGGTTACTTACCTGGCTTCGCGAGCACTCCAGGTTCTAGTCACATCTGTCAAAATAAATGGCGAAATGCCGTCAGAAACACGACTTACAGAGTTCTCGACTTAACTACGATAAAATCCCGGATTTTTTCAGAATAACCAAATCAAGTTTGTTTTCAATGTTTTCAGTTTCAATAATCTTAAAACACCATCACAAACTATTCCAAGCCACTAGTTCACCTAAATTCTCGGTTTACGTGTTTTTAGAAAAATTTTAGAAACAATTTCCGCAAACACTACGGAATGGTCCTTAACCTACCCGGATTTATCCAAACATTTTCGTAATATTGTAAATAACTCATAACTATCATTAAAATCAAAACACATCTTTATACACAAAAACTTACTTTAATCGAAAACATACATATTCTATCAGATCGATCAAACTCGTTCAATTTTCACCTGGATTCTACCGAATGTTAATATTCAATATACTAATACTTAAATAATGTAATTTATATCAATACTCTACTCTACGAAGCTACAGGATACATCCGAACATTTACTTATAAACTTGAAATTTGTGGATTTTTACCGGGAGATCTTATCGAGATTTCGAGGCCATATACGGACTCCAAATGACTCCACGAATGCGCTTGAATCAACAGAATTCCGATCGGAGTTACTGTTCACAGTGGGTCACTATTCATATGAACCTTCCTTTCTCATTTCGCATACAAACATGCACAGAACAGAAAATCAATCACCGCCAACTTGTAGTATTCTCTGAGAGAGCTTCGATTTGATGGGTGGCTCGAGTCCTGAAATGAAACGACGAGTCGGGATCGAGATATCCATGAATCGCGCGTATCTTTCCTTTTTCTCGCTGGTGGCGACAATCTGGGGGTTGCCGCCGGCCACCAAAAGGTGGAGGGGTAGCAGGCGCACCCTCTGGTCAGTCGCGCTGGCCGGTGGTGGCCGGCAGACTGCCGGCATGACCAGCAAAAATGATAACGATGTTTTGGAGATTTTATGCCATTTCTGTAATAAGAAGAAACTATGGATATTTATAGGAAAGTTTCTGAAATTTACATTTAGACCCTCAAAAATTGCAATTAGATACATGTCATGGGCTTTCTTGGAAATTCACATTTTTAAAGCCGTTCTGATGCAAATGTCAAAAAGTATTTAACATGAAAGTTGTTTGTCTCGAAAAGGCGAGTTCGATGGTTTAAGAATCAGCTCAATCAGAGCTTTTTTTCTATTTTTATAGCCGAAACAAGAAACTATTAAGCGTATAACGATATAATCGGAAATCGAGTAACCAGAACCACGCATTTCTCAACGTGACGAAGCTTCACTTTAAAATATTCCGTTCTATTTTCCAACATATAAACTCTGATTTTCGAATACCATCTCATTCCAAATCCTTAACATTAATTCAGAAACCTTCCACACTGTTTCGAAAAACTCGGGATATTACATTAGTTATATATATGGTGTAAGGATTGGTGCTCAGAGTGCCAATCCGGATCGTATTTATGTTCGATTTATAAATAAGATTAATTCATTTTTCCATAATATTACTTATTTAATGGTAGCACCTCTGGTCCTTTATACACATATTCGATCTAATTACGATTAGATATCTAATTATGATTAGATTGAAACTAAATCTGATTTAGTGATACGTGTATATTAGACAAAGACCCTAGGATTTACAATGTAGTGCGCAGTTACAACGTAGTTTGTAATTGACATTGGGAAGCATCACTATAAGTTGTATATCCTTAAATAAAGTTCCTGATCAAGATTTACTAACACGGGTCGGTTAGTAAAATCTACTAAGACCAATACATGTCGTATATCGTGACTTGGTTCAATGGTTTATCCCAATGAACCATGAGTCTCGGGAGACTCGTATAGACATGTATAAACACTGAACGAATCACTGAAGATTTCCTAATATATGGTACACCAACGTCAATAGGAATCTTCTCGAGTTGAGCGAGCATAGTGGTCCTTCGACTTCAGATACCACAGTGGATATATGAGTTATCCTCCACACTTTGATGGTAGTCACGTCACCGATCTATTTAGATAAGACCTCCGCCTATTCGTTGGGTGTGGACTGATGCTCATGATATCCAGTGTGTATCAAGATAGAATCTGTCAGTCCAGTGTATAGGGCATAGGCATCCTACACGTGTTTGCGATCTAGTAAATCCATGGCCGTGGTATAACTTCAAAAATCAGTTCCGAGTGTTATTTAGAGATCGCAAATTTGAAAGTCGACTATATTATACCATAAGGATTTGACGTTATTATCTATATCTGATGAATGTTAAATAGATCACTATTTCCCACTCCTTTAACTTAATATTTTGTATAGTTTCTTGAGTTTTGTGAATATTTTGATGTGTTTTGTGTTATTTTGTAGATAAATAAAATAACAGGACTCTCTGGAAGCAATTCAGGGCCAAAACAGTGGAAAACAGACAAAAAAGGCAAAACTATCTTTTTGTCATCGCGACGTGCAGCAACTCTGCGTCGCGACCGCTAACGTGCCCCGAAGTTTGCTAAAATACACCACTTACTAAAATGCACCGGACACATGTCAACATCACATCAAATCTGCTAAAATACGTCTGACACGTGTCACCATCACATGCTGTCGACAATCATCATCATCGCTAACATGCGTCTGCCACGTGTCAAAATCACAGTGAGTGATGCTAACGTGCGCCAGACACATGTCGTCATCCCATGCTGTCGAAAATCGACATCGCCATGTCAGCATAATCATTCAGCTGCTGACAGCCACCGGGACACGTGTCACCATCTCCGTGAAGCCAGTGACACGTGGTAGCAATCAACGTCGCGTCGCGACGTGCGAAGTCCAGGGATGTCTATAAATTGAGCTCGATTTCAGAATTCATTTCAAACTTTCTTCTAAGGAATTCGTTAAGAATACTAAGAAGATTGTGTCTTGTTTGTTTATTTACCACTTTCTGTAATTAATTTTATTTACTTTTAGCAATAGTACTTTCTTTTCTTTACTTTTCAGTTTTTACTATTTAGCATGAGTAGGTAACTCTCTTCTGCTGGGGTGAAAGGTAAACTTTTATTACTAATATTTAGATTAATCTCCCTTAATTATAATATATAAACTATTTAAAACCTAACTTAATGGGATACCGCCTTTTGGTCGGTTGACTTAAATAAAATTGGTTTTAATCTGACTAAACATGTATACCGCCTGTATGGTCGGTTGGAATTAATTACAAATTTGACATAATCAGGATACCGCCTTATGGTCGGTTGGTAATATCACGCAAAGTTAATATATTATAATGAGGGAGATATCTAAAATAGTAGTAATAAAAGTGGATCCTTTTACCCATCATTTTCTTTTATTGTACTTTTACATTTTTAAATTTCCAGCATTTACTTTCCAGCATTTACTTTATTTAATTTCCAGCATTTACTTTATGTCTTTTATTTTATTAGCCTTAGATATGTGTCGTAACTAAGTCCGTTATCTAGGGTTGTGATGAATTCCAATATCACCGGTTTATAAGGGGTTATTTAATAGTTTGGGTAATATAAGGGTTTATTTATTAAGTCTTAAGCTTAATGCTTCTTGTTAACTGGCCATTAATAAAATTGATGTGGTAAACTTAAAATAAACTTGACGAAGGAATTTTAGGTTTCAGCCTTAGACTTAATAGCCCACGATCTTCCTTGAGGATATATAACCCTTTAATAGATTTCCTTACAGGATAGACATATACCTGTCGGGCGGGGGTAGCCACAATTGGAACTTAATCTTAATGAATTCAGGTAACTTGGTTGACATAGACATAAGATTAATTGGGTTACACTGGGTATTTGCATCTGACCATCGACAGAGGCTTTTGCATAATTTCGTGTTCCAGGATAGTAAACCAATATATTACACAAACATAAGATAACCACTTCATCTTTAAAAGATATTGGAAAGATTCACAACCCTGGATAGTTTAATAATCTTGAATTTTCATCATTTACTTTGCCCAATTTTATTTACTTGTTTTAATTGTAAATTCACCATCCAATTAAACAATCATTCCATTAGATACTCGTAAAAATTTGGCTTCATAAATTAATATCTTAGGTATTAAGTCCTCGTGGGATCGATACTTTTTATACTACTTGAACGATACGTGCGCTTGTGTTGTACGATTGTGATTACACCGGTCAAGTTTTTGACGCCGTTGCCGGGGACTTATTTTTCTTTCACTTTTAATTTTGGGGTTAGATACTTTTACTTGTGTCTAATTTCTTTTTACTTATTGTTTTTATTTTCTTGTGTTTCAGGTTCTCAGACACTACATGAGATGAACCAGAAGCTTTGAAATCCGACCGCTTGACCTAGAGATTGAAAGAACCATCATACAGTTGAGAAGTTAAAGGCGAGAAGGCCAAGAAGCACTGATCAACATGGAACCTGAACCTTTGGAAGTTGCACCACCAATTCCCATTCGAGACAGAACTATTCCGGTGGTTGGCGACATCATTTCCTGTATTGTACTTCTTCTCTTACCAGTAAATGCGTGTGACATCAAAACATGCATTTAGATGATACAACAGTCATTTCAGTTTGGGGGGAATGCAACTAAAGATCCTAATACCCACAACAACTTCCTGGAAGTTTGCGGCACTTTCAATTACAAACGAGCAGCTGAATAAGCAATGAGACTACGTGTTTTTCCATATTCCTTGAAAGACATAGATAAAGCTTGGCTACATTCACTACCAGTAGGTTCCATCACAACTTGGAACACTCTAGCCATAAAATTCCTTGCAAAGTATTTTCCACCAGCCAAAACTGCAAAGCTAAGGAATGACATCACATCCTTTGTGCAACATGACTAAGAATCCCTCTGCGAAGCTTGGGAAAGGTACAAGGATTTACTCAGAAAATATCCTTATCATGAGATTACAAAGTGGCTACAAGTCCAAACCTTCTATAATGGACTTTCTGGAATAATGAGAACCACAATTGATGCTGCTGCTGGTGGAGCTTTAATGGCAAAAGGAGAAGATCAAGCTTGGGACCTAATTGAAGAAATGGACAACAACAACTCATTGTGGCCAACAGAAAGGAGCATGATCCAAAGAATTGCTGGAATTTATGAAGTTGGAGCCAACACAGCAGTAAATGCCAAGCTGGATCAGATATGCAAATTCATGGAAACTCTTAGCATGCAAGGTAATGCTGGATCCACAAGTTCACCATATGGAGGAGCACCATAGACAAACCAACAAGAATAGACGGTGAATTATGTCAATAATTTCAACAGACAAGGAAACAATCCATATTCCAACACCTACAACCCAGGTTGGAGGAATCACCCCAATTTCGCATGGAGTAACAATTCAGGGCAAAAAAACTATCCACCACCCGGATTCCAACAACAAAACAAAGGTCAGGAGCATGAAAAAGAACCAGGAATAGCAGAAGTGCTAACTCAATTAAAAAAATATGATGTTATGTTTCAAAGCCAATCTGCATCTATTAAAGCACTGGAAAATCAAATTGGACAACTGGCCAATGCTCAGAGTTACAGACCGCCAGGTAATCTTCCTAGCAACACAGAACCAAATCCAAATAACTGAGGGAATAAGCAATGTCAAGCCATTACTTTGAAAAGCGGTACTGAAATCAACAAAGATGTTGGAATCAAGCCATCCATTGAAGAAGTTCCAAAAGATGCAGTTCCACAGATGGAGGGAAAAGAAGCAAATGAAAAAGATCAAGAAAGAATCACTCCACCTCCACCTTTTCCACAGCATCTCCAGAAAAGTAAATTGGACAAGCAGTTTGCTCGATTTCTGGTGGTCTTCAAAAAGCTGCATATCAACATTTCATTTGCTGAAGCGTTGGAAGAAATGCCAAGCTATGTCAAATTCATGAAAGACATTCTTTCACGAAAACGGAGATTGGGAGATTACGAGACAGTAGCATTGACAGAAGAATGCAGCGCCATCATTCAGAGGAAGCTTCCCCCAAAGTTCAAAGATCCTGGCAGTTTCACTGTCCCATGCACCATTGGAGAATATTACATCGGTAAAGCTTTATGTGATTTAGCTGCAACTGTTAATTTGATGCCTTTTTTGTTTTACAGGAAACTGTAGATTGGAGAAGCAATGCCCACCTCAGTCTCTTTGTAAATTGCTGATAGAATGTTCGCATTTCCAAGAGGTGTAGTTGAAGATGTGCTAGTCAAAGTCGACAAACTCATTCTCCCATCATATTTCATTATCCTTGACATGGAAGAAGACAAAGATGTATTTATCATTCTTGGGAGACCATTCTTAGCTATAGGTCTAACTGTTATTGATGTACAAAAAGGAGAACTAACCATGAAAGTGCAAGACCAAGAAGTTACCTTTAATGTTTTCAAAGCCATGAAATTCCCGAGTGATGAAAATGAAGAGGAATGTTTCAGAATTGATGTTGTTGATAGTATAATCCAGGATGCTGATGCAATGCCACTTCCCATGGATAAACTTGAAGCTTGCATCACCAACATGACTGACAGCGAGCTAGATGCTGAAATTCTAGAATGTAACAACTATCTTGACAAACCATTTCGTTTCAAATCGACACCATAGGTGGAAAGTCTGGAACGATCGAAGAAAGAGCAAATCAAGCCCTCGATTGAAGAACCACCGCAGCTGGAGCTAAAGCTACTTCCGAACCATCTTAGGTATGCATTCTTAGGAAACTCTTCTGAATTACCTGTGATTATTTCTTCTTCGCTAACATTATAGTAGGAAGAAAAATTGCTAAGAGTATTATGAGAACACAAGAAAGCCATTGGCTGGACTATAGCAAACATTCGAGGCATTAGTCCATCATTTTCCATGCACAAAATTCTGATGAATGACGAGTACAAACCAACAGTGGAGCATCAACAGAGACTAAATCCAATCATGAAGGAGGTCGTGAAGAAAGAAATTATCAAATGGTTGGATGCCGGCATCATCTATCTGTGGGACACAGAAACTGGGCGACACATGCTGTTCTAGGCTCGCGGCCTAGTTGGGAAGTACGGAGTAGCCCGCGGGGGACTAAACCAGAGAATAATGGAGTCAGCCACCCGGTGTGAACCGGGAAAAGAGAAGAATTTAAGGCCGCACTCACCCCTCGTAAGGGAAGACCTCAAACCGTTGGGTTCTGAATGGTCCCTACTTATGCCACTTGTAATAAAATGATTTGTGCAATAATCTAACCAAGCCTAAGCAACATATTTCCAAGGATGATTTATCCCTAAGTTCGCATGCAAACATCAACAAATTCATCTAAATTTACATGTTACACATATCCGAATTTGCATACAGCCTATTTGCATGTAATCTATGTCTCAATTTGCATACAGATAGATTGACATACGGAAAGCATACAATTTCACATTGGTAGACACAGAAGCGCGAACAAATAACATTCATACAAGCATGCATATTAAGGAAAGACAATTAAGCGCATGACGGAAATAGATACCTAAAGTGGTACTACAAATGCATAAGGTAAAAAAGGTGACAACTATATGCTAAAATAGACATATCGTGATGTGATGAAAAGGACTCAGTGCAGTGGGTGCGTGTTCGCGTAGCGTTCGTAAACACGTTCGAATGGTAAACAGAAGGTTCACGTTCATGTAGCATTCGAGAACGCGTTCGAACGGAACCAAACCTGATGCATGATAAAACAAAGAAAGTGTGTACGCGTTCGCGTAGCATTCGAGAACGCGTTCGAGAACGCGTTCGAACGGTAAATAGAAGGTTCGCGTTCGTATAACGTTCGAGAACACGTTCGAAGGGAACCGGACCTGATGCATGATGAAACCAAAAAAATAAGTGTGCGTTCGCGTAGCGTTCAAGAACGCGTTCGAACGGTAAACAGAAGGTTCGCATTCATATAGCGTTCGAGAACACGTTCGAACGGAACCAGACCTGATGCATACAGCACATACATAAATAATCAAATCCACAATGTAGGACCTCACGTATCCGATTGAACTCATCTTGCATCCAATCGAACATACACTATCCGGCACGGCAAAACATCGTGGTAAATGATTTTAACCTCTCAAAATAGAGGATCTTTAATCGCACTTACTAAGCGCCCATGCACAAACAACACAATACATATATAAAGAAGTGAAGACAACGATATCGGACTTCGTGTATCCGATTGAACATATCTCACATCAGATCGAATATACATTATCCGGCGCGACAAAGCATCGTGGTAAAGGATTTTAACCTCTCAAAATAGAGGACCTTTATCGCACTTACTAAGCCCATGCGCTTTATCTCACAATGCATATAAGAAATAAAAGAAACAATATCTAACTTCGTATACCCGATTGAACACATCTTACATTCAACCGAATATACATCAACCGGCGCGGCAAAGCGTCGTGGTAAAGGGTTTTAACCCCTCAAAATAGGGGACCTTTAATCCGACTTACTAAGCCTATGCGCTCGATCACATCATTACGCAAACAAATAACATGCAGAAATTAAATAACGAATAATAAACACATCAAAACAACAGAAAACGAAATATGCGCCGTTTACTCAAGTGGTACGTGGAGTTGTATCCCGAGTACAGATCATACTACCATCCATTCGGAATCGGTTATGAAATTTATGTCCGGGTTTCCATCCTATAAACCATAAGAGGCGACACATTATCCATTTTATTCAAAGCTACAACATGCATCCATAAATGACTCTCATGCGAATAGAATTCAATAAACAATTTAAAGACGAATATAAACTAATAAAAAGGTGCCCTCAGGTCTAACCTTTTATGTCGACTCTCGGAAGTACGGTGCACGATCGTCGGAAAAGGGGGGATGCTCCGCAATTCCTCCGGTTCACAGGTTCATGCCTTTCCTCGCTGTTCCACTGCTCAAGCTACTGTTTTGACTCCGATTCGCTGTTGTTTCTCGCTGCTCTTTCGGTGACGTTTTCTGGTCACTATTTTGGTCTCGGTTTTGGCACTATTTTTGCGGTTAAAAGGCTGCTGTTTAGATGGTGTTAAGGGCTGTATGGGGTTACTATTTTTGGTGTTTTGTTGGTGATTAGAGGCTGTTTTGAGTGTGATTTTGGTGGCTGGTGTTTTGTGTCTCCTGTGTGTTTTTGATTTGTGAGGTTGTGTATGTGAGTTTGGTTGTGTCAATGAGCTTGGGTGTTTCTTGTGTGAATGAATTAGGGTCTTTTCTTGTTGAATGAGCTAGGAGGGTTCAAGGGTTGGAATTGGGGGTTCTTTTTATAGGCAAAGGGCTAGGGTTAAATCTTGCTTGACAAGGAAAGGATTTGGCATAAAGGTGAGATATGATTTGGTGTCAAACAAGGAAATCCTAAGATTTGAGGGGGGACAAAATTTGGCTAATTAGAAAGTTATATATTTAATTTTTTTGTTGATTAGGCATACAATATTTTAAGTTAGGAATAATATATATTTAATTAGGAATAATATTGGTTGATTGATTTTAATTAGGCATGATTTTATTTAATATTTTATTTAATTTGGTATATGATTTAATTAATATTTCATTTAATTTGGTATATGATTTAATTAATATTTTAATGGGCTTTGGTGGGCTAATTGGGCTTGGGTGTGAGGCTAGCAGCAAAACCAGAAATACCGACACCGTTCGAACGCCTCTTCGAACGCTACACGAACGGCCGCAATCTGTTTGACGTTCGAACGTGGTAACGAACGCAGCATGAACGAAAACAGTGAACCTGTGAAATGAATCTGATGACATGTCTATTCTGAATTTCCCCTTCCTACGTCCATTTCCCGTGACTTCCGTGACTTAAAAGGTAGTGCCTCCAAATGAGACTCATCATAGGGACTTATATGCAAAAATACAGTGCCTACAGTCGCCCCCACTTTGATGGGGCTTGTGTAAAGTGCAACAGTGACAATCCTATCAAAGTTATGCAATGCATTTTCACTTACCTGGCTCGCCAGCTGCCATCTGACTTGCCTGCTGCCTCGACCTGAGTTGATGCCGTAGTGGACCTCGATCTTGGGACGCATCCCACTAGCTGCAACCGACAACATGGGCCTCGATCCTGGGACGCATCCCAATACCGCTGACAAAATGTGGGCCTCGACCCTAGGACGCATCCTATTACTAACGATGCAGTGGACCTCAATCCTGGGACGCATCCCGATAACTGCAACCAACAACGGGGGCCTCAACCCTGGGACGCATCCCAATATCGCTGACAAAATATGGGCCTCGACCCTGGGACGCATCCCAAAACTGATGATACAACGGACCTCGATCCTGGGACGCATCCCAATAGCTGCAACCGATAACAAGGGCCTCAACCCTGGGATGCATCCCAATACCGCTGACAAAATGTGGGTCTCGACCCTGGGACGCATCCCGAAACTGCTGTTGTATGTTTAATGCTCCTAATCGGCTTTTCTTTGCCGCTTTCTCTTTTCTTCTTCAAAACCTGTGAATACAAAACAAACACAAAACGAATGCCAAAATGTGTTACGTGTATGCATGCATGCATGAGTTACCTTATCCCGTCGGGTTAGGCCTTCTGCCAAGTCTTCTATTTCTCAGGGAAAATATTGCTTCAATTTGTCCACGTTGATCGGCTCAGTGAACTCGTTACCTTCCAAGTCTAACAGTTTCACTGCCCCATTTCCCATTACTTTCTGCACTATATAGGGTCCTTCCCAGTTAGGTCTGAACTTTCCTCTTGGATCTGTCGTCGATGGCCTCGACTGCTTAAGTACCAAATCACCAATTCTGATCTTGGTGGGACGTACTTTCTTGTTGAATGCTCGGGCTAGTCTCTTCTGATACAACTGCATATGATACAAAGCCTTTGTTCTCTTCTCATCAAATAGTGCTAACTGATCAAACCTCTGTGCGGCCCATTCTTGTTCCGGTAACTCTGCCTCTGTTAATACCCTCATAGACTGTATTTCCACTTCCACTGGCAATACTGCTTCCATTCCATAGACCAAAGAGTAAGGCGTGGACCCTGTTGCTGTTCTTACTGATGTTATGTACCCCCACAAAGCATATGGCAGTTTGTCGGCCTAATCTCTGCAGTTTTCTGTCATCTTGGCTAAAATCGTCTTTATAGTCTGTTGGCTGCCTCAATTGCCCCATTTGCCTGCGGCTATACGGTGATGACTTGTGATGGCCTATCCCATATTCTGTAACATTGCCTTTGTTTCTCCTTGAAACTGAACTCCGTTGTCCGTCACTACATGGTGTGGCATACCATACCGACAAATAAGATTTCGAGCTATAAACCTTGCCATATGTTTCTGTCTGCGTAACATTGCGAAATGATTCGGCTTCCACCCATTTCGAGAAGTAGTCTACTCCCACTACTATGAAGCGATGCCCATTCGATGCATTCGGTCGAATCTCTACAAATCATATCAATTCCCCATTCTGAGAAAGGCCACGACTCTGACAGCTCATGCAACTCTGTGTGCAGTAAATGATTCAAATTGCCGTGTGCCTGACAATTATGACAGTGCTTTACCATCTTCGCATAGTCCTTCTCCATGGTTGACTAGTAAAAACCATGTCTCACTATCTTGCAGGACAGATTCAACCCATTCATGTGCGGACCACATACCCCGGCGTGTACTTCTCACATTACCTGCTGAGCCTCTTCTCTTCTCACATATTTCAACTGAATACCGTTTGCTTGCCTCTTATACAGTTCCCCTTTCAAAATTACATACTGGGAAGCTAACCTCTGAATGGCTATTTTGTTTCTGCATGCTCCCTCTGGGAGTTCCCTATGTTCCAGATACCTCTGAATGTCATGATACCAAGGTTTACCGTCATCGACCTCTATTTCCAAAATTCTCTCTATCTCATAAATAGGTCTTCTGGCTGTTGTCAGTATCAACGGTCTCATCACTAACTTTTCTGGATTTTCCCAAGTCGCTGCAAGTGTAGCTAATACATCTGCCATCTGATTCTCTTCTCTCGGCAAGTGCTGAAACTTACAATCGGGGATAACCTGTGCCAATTTTCTGAGGTGAAAAAGGTAAGGTTTCAACCGTTCTTCTTTCAATTCCCATTCTCCTCGCATCTGCTGGACTACCAACATAGAATCTCCGTAGACTTCCACACTTTCGGTCTTCAAGGCTATCAATGCAGTCAAACCAAAAGTACATGCTTCATACTCGGCCATGTTGTTTGTTACTTTAAACGTCAACCTTATGGCCAAAGGTAAGGTTTCTCCTTCGGGGGTCACTATCACAATCCCAATTCCGGCTCCCTTGCAATTCACTGCTCCATCAAAATACATCTTCCATCTCTGAACTGTTATTGCTTGGATCACTTCATCTAGAAATTCAAACTTATACTGATCCCCTTCAATAGGTTGCAACGCCAGAAACTCTACTACTACTCACCCATTGATCACTTTGGTGGTGAGATACTCAATATCAAACTCTGTCAGCAATACTAACCATCTGCCCAATTTCCCCACTAGCGAAGGCACTGAATGCAGATATTTCAGAGGATTCTCCTTTGCCACTACCTGGATCTTGTAAGACTGAAAATAATACCACAATTTTCTGGAAGCCCATACCACTGCAAGACAGATCTTCTCTACTTCCTGATATCGAACCTCATACGGGAGCATCTTCTTACTCAGATAGTAAACTGCATGTTCTACCCCTGTCTCATCTGCCTGTACCATCATTGCCCCTAGTGCTTCTGATTCTATGGCCAAATACAATATCAAAGGTCTGCCCAATCTCGGAGGTTTCAACACATGAGGCTTTACCAAGTACTCTCTGATCTTTTCGAAAGCTGACTGACACTGCTCATTCCACTTTACCGGCTGATCCTTTCTCAACAGTTTGAAGATAGGCTCACACACTGACGTCAACTTGGCGATGAACCGACTGATGTACTGAATCTTCCCCAGGAATGCTCTGACTTCCTTCTCGGTCTTCGGCGTTGGCATCTATGTGATTGCTTTGATCTTTTCAGAGTCTACCTCAATTCCTCCCATTCCTACTGTATGCCCCAGCAGCTTTCCTGATGTTACCCCAAACACACTTTTCTTGGGGTTCAGCCGTAGGTTGTACTTGTCAACTCTCTGAAGGAACCTCTCCAGTGCTTCTATATGCCCAATTCTTGTCTCTGATTTCACCATCATGTCATCCACATACACTTCAATCTATTTGTGCATCAAGTCATGAAATAAGGTAGTGGCCATCCGTTGATACATGGCTCCTGCATTTTTGAGCCCAAACGGCATTACCCTATAACAATAAGTACCCCACTCGGTAACAAAGGCAATCTTGTGCTTATCTTCCTCAACCATGAGCACCTGATTGTAACCTGAAAACCCGTCTGCAAATGAATACATAGCAGATAGAGCCGCACTATCAACCAGAACATCTATGTGCGGTAGAGGAAAATCATCTTTCGGGCAAGCCTTGTTGAGATCTCTGTAATCCACACATATTCTGACTTTCCCGTCTTTCTTCGGTACTGGCACAATATTTGCTAGCCACTCAGGATACTTCACTACTTCCAGGAACCCCACATCTATCTGTTTCTTAACCTCTTCTCTGACTTTCTCAGCCCATTCTGGTCTCATCCGTCGGAGTTTCTGTTTCACCGGCCTCATATTCGGATAAGTTGGTATTGTGTGCTGGGAAATGTTTCTGTCTACCCCAGGCATGTCCTCATAGGACCAAGCAAACACTTTGGCATATCTGACCAATACTTCTTCTAATTTCTCCCTATCCTCGGAGGTAACTTCAATTGCAATCAGAATTTCTTTGGGGTTCTCATATGTACCCAAGTTAAATGTAGTAGTTCTGGCTGAACTGATATCAAATATGCTTGTTTCATGTAGAGCAAATGGAAATGACTCAGGCAAGTAAGCAAAAGAAACGTCTTTATTATTGGATAATGTGGAAGTACATTCAAACAAATCAGGAAGGTAAGTGTCTTCATCATCTATAGACACTTCTTCCTCTGCAACCAGGTTCTCTTCATGCTTTAGATCCTCTTGAAGAGTCAGACTCTCCAACTTCATCAGTTCTTCTTCCCAATTCTCTGCTTCTTCCCCAACTTCTTTGGTCAGCATCTTCTTGCCCATCATCTCTTGGAAGATCTCAAAACCAGGTACCACAATCCCATTAACTTCTATCGGTTCGGGCTCACCCTGATACCCTGAAGCCTTCACAAAACAATCTGCCAGTTTCAACCCTTTCTTTTTAATCTTCGGCTTTTCCTCGTCAGATGTGTACCAGAAACCCTTCCGAGTAGTCTGTCCTCTGAAATCTTGCAATTTTGAACCTTCACCCGGCTCAAACTTAATTTTTTTCATGATCCTAGCCACCCTAGGATCCACCTATTCCTCAAAAGTTGCTGACACCTGAAACCTCGTGAAAGGCTGCATCTCCAAGGCGGCCACAACATTATCTACCTCAGCTCGGATGGTGATAATCTCTCCCCCATATGGGAACTTAATCATCTGATGCAGAGTGGAGGGCACGCCCCCAAGCTTATGAAACCAAGGCCTTCCCAACAACAAGGCAAAAATGGCTGGGATATCCAGCACTGTGAACTTAACTTCGTCCTCAATAGGACCAACCTTGACTGCCGCTACAAATGTACCCTCAACTCCTCGCTTACTGTCATCATAAGCCTTGATGGTTATACTAGAGGGATCCAGATCTGTCGTTTTCATACCCAGCTTGGCCAAAATCTTCAACGGGCACACATTAATGGATGAGCCGTCATCCACCATCACACAAGAGGTCCTTTTACCCCTTACTTCAGCCCTGATAAACAAAGGTCTATTATGGTTTCTCCCCTCAGCTGGGAGTTCTTCCTCAGAAAAAGTGATTGCCTGCAAAGTCTCCTTTTGCACTGACCCAACAAACATTGCGGGGTTGGCATCTTCCGTCACTACTATCTTGCTCAAGGCCTCAACCATGGCCCGCCTGTGCTCCGGAGATGCACACAACAAATCCCAGATACTCACTTGTGCCAGGGTTTTCCTCAACTACTGCAGCACTACATCTCCTTCGGCACCTTCTGTGTTCTCAGCCACTTCTCTACCCTCTGATAACACTCATTTACCCTTATCAGTCATATCATTGAAGAAACGCCCGCTGCGTGTCATACCCCTCACTTCTTCTTCATCACTACTAGAGAAGTCTGCCCAGAAACTCTTCCCATGTTCGGTTTAATCTTCGCTGTTACTATCCCAAATCCCAAGGCAAACGGCTTGGAGGTCAAAGGATTTGAGGACAAGGTTCTCAGGTAGGCCAGAGTTTATCATATAGGTTGGTGGCGGGACAGAGTGGTAATTTGGTAAAGGGTTCTGGTGTGTGTTGGGGTGTTCTGTTTCAGGGTCGGGTATCTTTTTAGAATCTATAAGGTCTTGGATTTCATGGCGGAGTCGGGCACAGTTGTCGGTATCATGGCCTTTCTGTTGGTGGAATTTGCAATATTGGTTTAGGTTGAGATGTGGTGGTGGAGGGTTTTGGAGTGGTTTGGTTTCTAAAGGTTTCAGGAGTCCTTGTCTCTTCAATTTCTCCAATACCTTGGACAAAGGTCTACCCAAGTTGGAGAATCTCCGGTTTCTGATAGCAGCAATCTCAGTAGAAATGGGCTTTGTTCCCGATGTCCCCCCAATGGGCCTCCTGTTCAGACCATAAAATTTTCTATTCTCGGCCTCTTCTTCCTCAATATCCATGACAGTTTCCCTCAACTGTTGAAAATCAGCAATCATGAAGGTCATCCTCTTCGGTTTCCCATAGATGGATGGCTTGGTGCCCTTGATAATCATTTTTATCTGGTCCTTATCTGAGGGCCTGGTCTGCATCTTTAAGAGCTGGCTTCTCCAGCGGTCCACATACTCCTTGAAACTCTCTTCCGGTTTCTGCCTGGTGTTCTCCAAATCTCGGAGTGACAGATCTATCTCCAAGTTTGTGACATACTGTTTCAGGAATGCATCAGCCATTCCCTCCAATCTTCCCTTACTTTCTTCTCAAGGCTGTGATACCATACCACCGGTGGCCCATCGAGTGACATTACAAACATCTTCTGCACCTGTCGCTTTGTCAAACCCACGGAACTCATAACTGATACATACTGACGGAGATGAACCCTTGTATCCCCATTCCCGTTGAACTTAGCCATATCCGACATCTTGAACTGAGCAGGAAACTGTTCTTCGAAGGTCATTGCCTCATAATCTAACAACTCTCCATGCTTACCCTTCATTTTGCGGGTAACTGTTTCAACCTAATTCCGAAGCTTCTGAAATTCTGCCTGAGACCCCATCATCTTGCCTGTTGCATATTCTGCCATGTCATAGTCAAAAGTGGGGATATCATCCCCCAACCCATTCGGAGGCTCCTCGCGCCTCACATTCTCAGAACTCCCCCCAGCACGGGGTACGGCCATACCAGCCATAGCAGTAGTCAATGCCTGCAACTGTTCAGTAATTTTGGCGAGACCATTTTCCAACTGATCTATCCTGGATACCTCACTATCGGATGTACTCATATCTTTTACCAGTCTTTTAGTGAGTCTTCCCTCTTCCCTAACCCAACGGGACTCTATGATATCTTTTTGACATAGAGGGTGTTAACAGGGTATATGTATGCATGAGATGAAGGAGATGCATGCGATACAAGGAATATATAAACTCATGAAAATTTTCACACAAATCAGCCCATCATCATTATAGAAGCTTTTGGGCTGACTGTCATAGGAGTGAACTCGCCCCAGTTTAAATGGCCCAACAAGTTCACATCTCATGGCAAGAAATCCAACCGTATCCAAATGACAATGTTCCTAAACACAGACATATAATGGCCCATTGGCGTTTTGGAAGCTTTTGGCCCGATCATCATAAGATACGTTCTTGTCCCAGTTTAAATGGCCCAACAAGCCCATATCCCATGATAAAAGGTCCGAATGGATCCAAATGACAATGTTCCCAAACACAAGCATACAAAAATAACTTCTACAGAGTGGCCCATCAACATTTCAGAAGCTTTTGGCCCAATCATCATAGGATACGAACTCGTCCCAGTTTAAATGGCCCAACAAGTTCACATTTCTGACAAGAAATCCAACTACATCCAAATGAGGATGGTCCACAAGCACAAGGAAATAGTTGCTATAGGCCATATGACCCCGGTCTACTTGTGGGTTTGCGGGAGTGTAGACAAAGACTCTCGCTGGAGAAGGATTGCCCACAACTAGGTCTCCCCACTCAAGGGTTCGAGCGACCAAGTGAGCGCACCTTTTTTATACCTTACAGTACGTGCCAACGAGTTATTGTGTGTGACTGACTGTCAAATGGAGTCGCCAGACTGTGGGACACAGAAACTGGGTGACACATGCTGTTCTAGGCTCGCGGCCTAATTGGGAGTATAGAGTAGCCCTCGGGGGACTAAACCAGAGAATAATGGAGTCGCCACCCGGTGTGAACCGGGAAAATGAGATTTAAGGCCGCACTCACCCCTCGCAAGGGAATACCTCAAACCGTTGGGTTCGGAATGGTCCCTTACCTATGCCACTTGTAATAAATTGATTTGTGCAATAATCTAACCAAGCCTAAGCAACATATTTCCAAGGATGATTTATCCCTAAGTTCGCATGCAAACATCAACAAATTCATCTAAATTTACATGTTACACATATCCGAATTTACATACAGCCTATTTGCATGTAATCTATGTCTCAATTTGCATACAGATAAATTGACATACAGAAAGCATACAATTTCACATTGGTAGACACAGAATCGCGAACAAATAACATTCATACAAGCATGCATATTAAGGAAAGACAATTAAGCGCATGACGGAAATAGATACCTAAAGCGGTACTACAAATGCATAAGGTAAAAAATAAGACAACTATATGCTAAAATAGACATGTCATGATGTGATAAAAAAGACTCAGTGCAGTGGGTGCGCGTTCGCGTAGCATTCGTAAATGCGTTCGAACGGTAAACAGAAGGTTCACGTTCATGTAGCGTTCGAGAACGCATTCGAACGGAACCAAACCTGATGCATGATAAAACAAAGAAAGTGCGTGAGCGTTCGCGTAGCGTTCGAGAACGCATTCGAACTGTAAACAGAAGGTTCGCATTCGTATATCGTTCGAGAACGAGTTCGAACGGAACCAGACCTGATGCATGATGAAACCAAGAAACTGCGTGTGCGTTCGTGTAGCGTTCGAGAACGTGTTCGAACGGTAAACAGAAGGTTCGCGTTCGTATAGCATTTGAGAACGTGTTCAAATGGAACCAGACCTGATGCATACATCAACCGGATATACATCAATCGGCGTGGCAAAGCGTCATGGTAAAGGGTTTTAACCCATCAAAATAGGGGACCTTTAATCCGACTTACTAAGCTCATGCGCTCGATCACATCATTACATAAACAAATAACATGCAGAAATTAAATAACGAATAATAAACACATCAAAATAACATGCAGAAATTACTCAAGTGGTACGTGGAGTTGTATCGCGAGTACAGATCATACTACCGTCCATTTAGAATCAGCTATGAAATTTATGTCCGGGTTTTCATCCTATATACCACAAGAGGCGGCATATTTTCCATTTTATTCAAAGCCACAACATGCATCCACAAATGACTCTCATGCGAATAGAATTCAATAAATAATTTAAAGACGAATATAAACTAATAAAAAGGTGCCCTCAGGTCTAACCTTTTATGTCGACTCTCGGAAGTACGGTGCACGGTCGTTGGAAAATGGAGGATGCTCCGCAATTCCTCCGGTTCACAGGTTCACGCCTCACTGTTCCACTGCTCAAGCTACTGTTTTGACTTTGATTCGCTGCTGTTTCTCGCTGCTCTTTCGGTGACATTTTCTGGTCACTATTTTGGTCTCGGTTTTGGCACTGTTTTGGTATATGATTTAATTAATATTTCATTTAATTTGGTATATGATTTAATTAATATTTTAATGGGCTTTGGTGGGCTAATTGGGCTTGGGTGTGAGGCTAGCAGCAAAACCAGAAATACCGACACCATTCGAACGCCTCTTCGAATGCTACACGAACGCCCGCAATCTGTTTGACGTTCGAACGTGGTAACGAACGCAGCACGAACGAAAATAGTGAACTTGTGAAATGAATCCAATGACATGTCGATTTTGAATTTCCCCTTCCGACGTCCGTTTCCCGTGACTTCCGTGACTTAAAAGGTAGTGCCTCCAAATGAGACTCATCATAGGGACTTATATGCAAAAATGCAGTGCCTACATTATCCCATCTCTGACAGCACTTGTGTGAGTCATATGCAGTGTGTGCCAAAGAATGGAAGAATTACTGTAGTCACAAATGAAAAGAATGAGCTGATTCCAACAAGAACGGTGACTGGATGGAGAGTATGCATGGACTACAGGAAGTTGAACAAAGCAACAAGGAAAGATCATTTTCCGCTGCCATTCATTGACCAGATATTAGACAGACTGGTGGGACATGAGTTCTATTGTTTTCTGGATGCATACTCGGGGTATAATCAGATTTCCATCACCCCAGAGTATCATGAGAAGACCACTTTGACATGTCCATATGATAGTTTTGCTTTCCGTAGGATGCCATTTGGACTATGTAATACTCCTGCCACATTTCAACATTGCGTGATGGCCATCTTCTCAGACATGCTGTAACAAAGTATGAAGGTTTTCATGGATGATTTCTCTGTGTTTGGAGACTCATTTGACCACTTCTTGTAAAATCTGGAAATGGTGCTTCAAAGATGTGAATATACCAACATGGTACTCAACTGGGAGAAATACCACTTCATGGTACATGAAGGTATCGTCCTGAGACATCGGATCTCATAAAAGGGAATCGAGGTAGATAAAGCAAAGATCGAGCCAATTGAAAAACTACCTCCACCAACAACTATCAAAGGGATTCAGAGTTTTCTTGGACATACAGGCTTTTACAGGAGATTTATCAAATACTTCTCCAAGATTGCAAAACCTCTGTGCAATCTTCTGGAAAAAGATGTGTCTTTCAACTTTACCAAAGAATGCCACGAAGCTTTTGAAATCCTGAAATAGAAGCTAGTCCTTGCCCCCATCATAGTAGCACCAGACTTGACCCTTCCATTTGAAGTGATGTGCGATGCTAATGATTTTGCTGTAGGTGCAGTTTTGGGACAACGCAAAGAAAAAATTTTCCATACCATTTATTACTCCAGCAGAATTCTGAATGAAGCTCAACTCAACTATACAACCACTGAAAATGAGTTGCTCGCAGTTGTGTTTGTTTTTGATAAATTTCGCTCATATCTGCTGGGTCCCAAAGTGGTGGTCTACACAGATCATTCATCAATCAAATACATGATCGTGAAGAAAGATGCTATACCCAGATTGATTCGTTGGCTGCTTCTACTGCAAGAATTTGATGTGGAAATTTGAGACAGGAAAAAGGACAGAAAACCAAGTGGCAGGTCACTTATCGAGGCTCGAGAATGGAGAAACAACTGGCAATGAACTGACAATCAAAGAAACTTTTCCATATGAACAACTATTTGCCATGAAATAGCATGATTTTCCTTGGTATGCTGACTATGTCAACTACATAGTATCGGGAAAATGACTGTTGGAATTGACAACTCAACAACGAAAGAAGTTCTTCAAAAAAGTCAAACATTATGTCTAGGATGAGCCGTACCTGTTCAAACGCTGCGCTGATCAATTACTGAGACGTTGTGTTCAACAAGAGGAGGTCAATAGTGTCCTACAACATTGTCATTCATCACCATACGGTGGACACTTCAGCGGGAATAAAACTGCAGCCAAAGTCCTTCAATCAGGTTTGTTCTGGCCCACTATATTTAAAGATGCTTACTTATTTGCTCTTCAATGTGACAGGTGCTAGAGAACGGGAAATATTTCAAGAAGAACCTCTGTAAAATATTATGGAAGTGGAGATATTTGATGTATGGGGTATTGATTTTATGGGACCCTTTGTTCTATCATTCGGAAACATGTACATACTGGTTGAAGTAGACTACGTCTCCAATTGGGTTGAAGCAATTGCACTACCATCAAATGATTCAAAAGTGGTGATTCAATTCCTTAAAAAGAATATTTTCACTCGCTTCGGAACACCTCAGACGATTATCAGTATTGGTGGCACACATTTCTGCAACAGATACTTCGAAGCACTCCTATCCAAATATGGAGTTACTCATAAAGTTGCCACTGCCTACCATCCACAGTCAAATGGACAGGTTGAAGTTTCCAACAGGGAGGGACTAGTCTACAAAACTAGATGACGCATTATGGGCCTACTGGACAGCTTACAAGACACCCATCGGTATGTCTCCATATCGAATGGTGTTTGGGAAAACGTGCCATCTGCCAGTGGAGTTTGAGCACAAGGTGCACTGGGCACTGAAGAAGTTAATATTTGATCCACAAGCAGCAGGAGAAAATCGACTCCACCAACTCAACGAATTGGAGGAATTTCACCTACAAGCTTATGAGAATGCCAGATTATACAAAGAAAATACCAAGAAATGGCATGATAAAAAAATAGTGCACAGACAATTGGAACCAAGGAAGCAGGTGTTGTTACACAATTCAAGGTTGAAACTTTTCCCTGGAAAGTTGAAATCAAGGTGGTCAGGTCATTTGTTATTACTCAGGTTTTACCATATGGAGATGTTGAGTTACTTGATCCCAACACAAATGACACATTCAAAGTTAACAGTCAGCGTGTCAAGCACTACTGGGGAGAATCATTTGAGTGACAAAAAAAAGTGTCACACTTTCAGATCCAGCTTAACTTTCGGGCAGTCATGTCTAGCTGACGACTTTAAACTTAGCGCTAGCAGGGAGGCAACCCATGCAATTTGTGTATATATTCAGATTTGGTGTGTTTAATTTTTGTAAGTAAAGACACATTTCAGGATGGAAGATGTTCTCACAAATCTTAACAAGCAATTTCCTTCTCTCCCTCAAAACTCTCTGATGAAAGTCTACAAAGCTTGCTTGGAACAGATGAGACTACTGATGATCAAAGGTATTCCTAATGACATTCGTTGGATTATTGAAGTACGAGTCCGATTGGCAGGTGAGTCCTCTGACTCTTTTATTTCATATAAGCCTGGTTTAAGAAGAAGCACCTATGCTAAAAAGAGAAGAGCTAAAAAAATAGGTGTTTGCTATAAATGTGCTCGTATGACAAGTAATACTCGTTGTCGTTCTTTTGGAATGGTGTCTGATAACCGTGAAGATAAAATTAAATTCATTAGGCATGGCTTGAGTAAAGAGTCTTTGGATGACATATCTAAGACTCTGGAGACGCATTGCAGTGGATATGTGCATCATGCAATTAATATGTTATATACACAATTCCGAAAAGAATAACAACATTTAAGTCTTGGGAATCTGATTTTAAAAGACCTTGTGTAGAACACATAAATTGGACGACGCTGTTCCAGGCTCGTGGCCTAGTTGGGAGTACGGAATAGCCCGCGGGGGACTAAACTGAAGAATAAAGGAGTCGCCACCCAGTGTGAACTGGGAAAATGATTTAAGGTCGCACTCACCCCTCGCAAGGGAAGACCTCAAACCGTTGGGTTCAGAATGGTCCCTTACTTATGCCACTTGTAATGAACGGGTTTGTGCGATAATTTAACCAAGTCTACGCAACATATATTCCCAAGAGCAATCTAAATTCTTATAAGGCCTAAATCTAAGTTTGCATACTTTAAAAGTAAATTCTCATAACGGTAAACATACGATATCACACAATAAGCATGTTGAATAAATAACGACCTAAACATAACGTAAATTAAACTCATATTGCGAAAGAAAATAACTAAGTCATGCATAAAGAAATAACGTACTAACGCCTAAATCATGCTTAGAAACAAATAACATACTAGTAACCTAATCATGCTCGAATACAAGGTTGGATGAAACGAAATATGTGAATCTCTCAAACGGTACGTGGCATTGTATCCCGAGTGAAAATCGCAATACCGTCCATTCGGATTCAGCTACGGAATTTATGTCTGGGTTTCCATCCGATATACCGTAAGAAAGAACACTTATTACGTTCATCCGGAATCACATCATGCACCAATTCACAATACTCATGTGAAATAAAGTAATAAAATAACTAAAAATAAAGGATAATAAATAAAAGAGTGCCCTCAGGTCTAACCTCTTTAGTCGTCTCTCGAAAGTGTGGTATGTGGTCGTCGAAAGGGTTGATGCTCCGCAACTCCTTTGGTTCACTGGTTCAACTTTTTCCTTCGCTGTTTCGCTGTCTGGGCTACTATTTTTACTCTGTTTTCGCTTTGCGGTTCTGGTCGCGGTTTAAGCTTACTATTTTGTGATAATACGGGGCTGTTTTGCGGTGTTTTGGGGTGCGATTTCTGGTGCAGTTTGGGGACTAATTCTGGACTATTTTGGGGGCAGAATGTACGGTAAAACTGGGTAGTTTTTGCGGGCTTTACTGGGCAGAATTTACGGTAAAAACTGGGCAGTTTTGCGGCTGCATTTTGCGGGGTTTATTTTTGGTGGGTACTGTGTGCGTGAAGGAGGGTTGGCAAAGGGCTGCCTGCTGGCGTGGCTTTATGTGCGAAGAAGTTGAAGGGATTTCCTGGTCGATGTGGGACAAAGTTGAGGGCTAAGTGAGAAGTGTGTTTTGCGTGAAGAAGGGCTGGCAAGGGCAGTGGCGCGAAGCCTTGTTTGTGCAAGGGTGTGTTGCGTGAAAACAAGGCTCGGCTGAGGGTTACATGAGGGGCGTGTTGAAGGCTTGGTTGAGGGCTGTTATTAGGCGATGTGGGATTGTGAGGAAGGGTTGTAGTGTTTAGGCGTGTAAGAGGCGTGTTTGGGGCTGATTTTGAGGGTAGTTTCTTGGGCGATGTGGGATGTATTTGGGACTAATTTTGAGGGGCTGCAGTGGTGTGAGTTGAAGGCTGTGCATGGGGCTGTTTGTGGGCGTGAGCTTCTGGTAGTTTGGGTGTGAATTACTGGTAGTTTAGGCGTGAGGAGGATTGGTACCTGTGGCTGTTTTGTGGGTGAGGTTGGACTGATTTCAGTGGCTGTCTTCAGGCGTGAAGTGAGGCTTGAAGGTGGGTGATTATGCGTGAAGTTAAGACTTGAAGGTGGGTGATTATGCGTTGAAACAAGGGCTGTATGGAGGGGTTGTGTTGATGCGCGTAAAGAGGGCTGGGAGTGATGCCGTGGGAGTTTTTTTGTTGTCTATGTGCCCCCTTGATTTTGGTGTCTTTTTATAGGAGAGGGTTGAGGTCATTATGCATGAATTGGTGGCTTTTGTTGGGCATGAAGTAAGGAGGGATTGGTGGCTTTGTGTGCATTTGTTGTTTGTTCACGTGGGTGGCATGAAGAGAGGGGTGATTTGTTTTTCTGTTGCTTGACTTTTATTGTTCAAGTGGGGTTTGTGTTTGTGTATTGTTTATTTACTTTGTTGAATTTGTTTATGTTTTTGTTGAATTTGTGTGTGTGTTCACGTGTAGAGGGGCATGGTTTATTTAATGGGTTTGTCTTGTTTGTGATGTATCTTGTTTGACTTATATGGTTATTTGATTTAGGTTTTGTGTTGTTGTGTTTGTTTGAGTTTTATTTATTTATTGAATTTGTTTTGTGTTTGTGATTTTGGACGTGAGGTCTTTATGTTTCGGGTTTGAATTTGATCCATTTTTGGTGGGCTTGGTGTATGGTTTGGGCCGGGGATAAATTTGAAACGGAGGTCCAACGAGTAAAACCGAAGCTAAACAAGCGAATTAAATCCAACAGAAATGTCAATTCTTGACTCTCCCTTTCGACGTCCGTTTCCCGCGACTTCCGCAACTTAAAAGGTAGTGCCTCCGCACGAGGCTTATTATCGGGACTTACATGCAAAAATGCAGTGCCTACAGTCACCCCCACTTTGATGGGACTTGTGCAGTGTGTGACAATGATAGTCCTATCAAAGTTCGTGAAATGCATTTTTACTTACCTGGCTCGCCAGCTGTCATCTGACTTGCCTGTTGCTTTGAGTTGATTTTGGTTGTGCCATACCTAGTGTGCTAAACCCCATACCCGAGGTGTCGCGGTTGCGTCTCCATACCTAGAGTGTCGCAGTAGTGTCTCCATACCCGTAGTGTCGTACCTGGCATGCTAAACCCCATACCCGATGTGTCGCAGTTGCGTCTCCATATCCAGAGTGTCGCAGTAATGTCTCCATACCAGGAGTGCCGTACCTGGCAAAACTGAAGCTGTATCTCCATACCCGGAGTGCCATATTCGGCAAAACTAATGCAATGATGCGATGGTTCATCCTCGAACTGTGTTGTATGAGAGGTGGTCCATTTTCGAACCGAGATGATAAAGTGGGCCTCGACCCTGGGATTCATTCCCAAAACTGCTGGTGAAGTGGGCCTCGACCCTAGGATTCATTCCTGTAACTGTTGGTGAAGTGGGCCTTGACCCTGGGACTCATTCCCGGATTTATTCCGATGTGGGCCTCGACCCTGAGATTCATTCCAAAATTGAGATTCATTCCCGGATTCATTCCGAAACTGAGATTCATTCCCGAATTCATTCTGAAACTGAGATTCATTCCCGGATTCATTCCAAAACTGAGATTCATTCTCGGATTCATTCCAAAACTGATATTCATTTCCGGATTCATTCCAAAACTGTGATTCATTCCCGGATTCATTCCAAAACAGAGATTCATTCCTTGATTCATTCCAAAACTGAGATTCATTCACGGATTCATTCCAAAACTGAGATTCATTCCCGGATTCATTCCAAAATAAGATTCATTCTCGGATTCATTCCAAAACTGAGATTCATTCCCGGATTCATTCCAAAACTGATATTCATTCCCGGATTCATTCCAAAACTGAGATTCATTCCAAAACTGAGATTCATTCCAGGATTCATTCCAAAACTGAGATTCATTCTCGGATTCATTCCAAAACTGAGATTCATTCCCATATTCATTCCAAAACTGAGATTCATTCCCAGATTCATTCCAAAACTGAGATTCATTCCCGAATTCATTCCAAAATTGAGATTCATTCTCGGATTCATTCCAAAACAGAGATTCATTCCCGGATTCGTTCCAAAACTGAGATTCATTCCAAAATTGAGATTCATTCCCGGATTCATTCCAAAACTGAGATTCATTATCGGATTCATTCCAAAACTCTGATGATGTGGGCCTCGACCCTGGGATTCATTCCCGAATATGATATCGAGGCTGATGTGGGCCTCGCCCCCGGGACTCATCCCCAAAATTGATACTGACGACGCGGGCCTCAACCCTGGGACTCGTCCCCAAAACTGATACTGATGTCTCCATACCTGGAGTGCCAAACCCAGTAAAACTGATGTTGATGTCTCCATACCCAGAGTGCCATACCGGTAAAACTGAAACTGATGTCTCCATACCCGGAGTGCCATACCCGGTAAAACTGAAACTGATGTCTCCATACCCGGAGCGCCATACCGGCAAAACTATACTGATAATGATGTGGGCCTCGGCCCCAGAGTGCAATACCCAGCAAAACTGATACTGATAATGATGTGGGCCTCACCCTCAGAGTGCCATACCCGTCCAGACTTGATACTAATGCTGATGTTTCATTTCAACATATTGTATTGCCTCTTCTCGAGATAATCCTGATAGGTAGACATATTTTCGTCCTTAACGAATGCTTCGCGTCGAAACCTAAGAACCTTCAAAGTACTTGATACACTCAATTCCGATCATCTGAATAGGTGATTTGAACTAGACTCCTAGTGTGTATGTGACACGGCTCTTTCGCAGCTTAATCCTTAAGTAGGCCAACTTGATGATTTCGTCTCAGAGAATCGAACTAGTGTGTCTAACCAATCTAGATGTCTTGATCACACTCTGTGATTACTTCGTCATACTCAACATGATATGGTCTTATTCTTTTTTTCTTGTCTCTTTCTTTTCATTTTGAACTTTTTTTTTCTTTTTCTTTTCATTTTTTCTCTTTTCTTTCTTTGACACACCTACCTTTAAGGTAGCATTTCTCCTCATGGTGGTCCTAATACTCGCCCATGGGTAACTTCACGCTTATCGGTTATAGGCGGTTTATTTTTTCTTTTTCTTTTCATTACATAGACTTTTTCTTTGTTTCCAACCATATCATATATCGTAGCATAAGTAAACCAGGATGGACATCCAGACAAACGGTCATTCATTGATTCACCATCTCTTCGACTAGTCATCTCCCCAACTACTCAGGCTTCTACTATCGAGATCCTGTAATCAATTGCTCGTGAGTCTAGCCAAGATCAATCCATTCAGAATACCGGATGAGAGCACATCTCGCACTTATCATTTCTAAGGTTCCTCCCTACAACAAACAATATCATCACCAGACATATGCTTAACCATCAAAGACTTCTCTCTCTCTCTCTTATTCTTCTTCTTTTTTTTCACTCACTCACTCAATGGAATTCTCCATTTCAACCGCTGATAATGTGGGCTTCGCCCCCTGAGATCCTTTCCCGGAACTCATACTAATATGGGCCTCAACCCTGGGATTCCTCCCCGAAACTGGTTCATTCCTGAAACTGATACTGATTCATTTTTGAAACTGATACTTATTCATTCCTGAAACTGTACTATTGCTGTTTCTGTTTGGCTTACCTTCGCCGCTTTTTTTTCTTCTTTGAAACCTGTGAATACAAAACAAAATATAAAAGAATGCAAGTACGTTACGTGTATGCATGCATGGATGAATTTTCTATTCCGTTGGGTTAGGTCTTCCGCCGGTTCCCTTGATGATTTCTCGGTTTTCTCTTCCTTAGGCAAAATACAGCTTCAATTTGTCCATGTTGATCCGCTCGGTGAACTCGTTTCCTTTTAAATTTGACAGCTTCACTGCCCCATTTCCCAACTTCTAAATGGCTATCCTGTTTTTTCTGCTTGCTTCTTTCGGGAATTCCCCGTGTTCTAAGTATCGTTGAATATCATAGTACCAGGGTTGAATGCTTTTGTCAAATATATTCATGTTGCAGGTTGAAAGGAAGAGACTCAGGCAAGTAAGCGAAATGCACGTCTTTATTATCATTAAGAAAAGGTTCGAACAAGTAGACAAAATCAATGTCTTTATTAAAAATACAGGATCATAATTGAATAAGATCAGAGAAATGAACATCCTCATAATTTGCGACCTCATTTTCCCACGTCTTCTTGCTTCCTTCGACCAACAGTTTCTCCAAGCACAGTAATTCTTTTTCCCATCTACATCCCATTTTGCCACCACTTTCTCGTCACTTTCCGGGAAGTTTTCCCAGAAATCCTCCATCTGCTCTATTTCATCTTTACCACTGTTATCCCGTATCCCCATGCGAGAAGTTTGGTGGTTGTGGGTTTGGAAGACAAGGTTATCGGGTAGGCCGGAGTTGATCATGGGGGTGGGTGGAGGTTTTTGTGTGTGTTGGATTGTTCTTTTTCGGGGTCGGGTATTTGTGGGTGTCAATGAGGTCTTGGATCTCATGCCTAAAGCGGGTACAGTTGTTAGTTTCATGGCCTCTCTGCTGGTGAAGGTAACAATATAGATTTAGGTCAAGGTCGCGTGTCACAGGGTTTGGAAGTGGTTTAGGCTCTAAGGGATTTAAGAGTCCTTGCATTCTCAGCTCTTCAAATACCTCCGATAAAGGTCTAACAAGATTGGAGAATCATCTGTTTCTAATAGGGGCAATCTCAGAGGGAGTGGGCTTGGTCCTCGAATGTCCCCCAATGGTCTTTCCATTCTGGTTGTAAAATTTACTGTTACTGGCTATACGGGGTGCGGTCAGACTGGCCATAACATTGGTCAAAACTTGTAACTGCTCAGTAATTTTGGTTACTTTGGTCTCCAATTGATCCAAGCGGGATCCATCATTGACTGCTTGCTCATGTTGGCTGACGGTCTTTTGACGAGTCCTTTTTCCCAAACCCAACGGGTATCTATGATGGCTTTTAAGACACATAGGGTTAGCATGATGCGTGTATGCATGAGATGCATATGATGTATGAAATATATCAGTCAGCCCATTATCATTTTAAAGCATTCAATCATACTATTGCGCGGTGCAAACTTGTCCCAGTTGAAAAGGCCCAACAAGTTTATACTTTTGCGATAACATTGTTAAACAACTTCAAATAATAAGAGGCCTAAACACAAAATGGCCCATCAGTTTAGAAGCTTTTGGACTAACTATCAAAGTATACGAACTCGTCCTAGTTTAAATGGCCCAACAAGTTCATATCTCTTGACAAGAGGTCCAACTGAATCCAAATGACGATGATCCCAAACACAAACATAAAGAAATAATTTTAAGTGGTCATACCACTATGGTTCACATGTAGGTTTAAAGGAATGTAAACAAAGGCTCCCGCTGACGAATGATTGCCCACAACTAGTACTCCTCACTCAAGGGTTCGAGCGACCAAGTGAGCACACCTTTTTATACCTTACGGTACGTGCCAATGAGTTACGGTATGTGACTAACTGTCAAATAGATTTCCTATTGTAGATTCCCCAGAGGGAGGGTGGGGCGAACTCTCTTAAATACCCAAGCCTCTTAAGCTCTTATCGCCTTGGTGACAGGAATAAACAACAAGTCCTCCAAATTAGTATATCACAGTGAGCTATGGGTGAATGATTATCTAGGTGCCTTCACAATATTTCCTTATAGAAAGGTAGTGAATGAAGGAAGACACCAAACCATCACCTAGCCTTAATAATTGCCTTTGATTAAACTCCCTAAACCCACAGTAGACATGGTTAATTAAAGCATAAATCACAAACATTACAAGACATTATTTCGGGGCCGATTCTCTATCCCCAGTGGAGTCGCCAGACTGTAGAACACAGAAATTGGACAACGATGTTCCAGGCTCGCGGCCTAGTTGGGAGTACGGAATAGCCCACGGGGGACTAAACCGGAGAATAAAGGAGTCGCCACCCAATGTGAACTGGGAAAATGATTTAAGGCCGCACTCACCCCTCGCAAGGGAATACCTCAAACCGTTGAGTTCGGAATGGTCCCTTACTTATGCCACTTGTAATGAACGGGTTTGTGCGATAATTTAACCAAGTCTACGCAACATATATTCCCAAGAGTAATATAAATTCCTATAAGGCCTAAATTTTAAGTTTGCATACTTTAAAAGTAAATTCTCATAATGGCAAACATACGATATCACACAATAAGCATGTTGAATAAATAACGACCTAAACATAACGTAAATTAAAATTCTATTGCGAAAGAAAATAACTAAGTCATGCATAAAGAAATAACGTACTAACGCCTAAATCATGCTTAGAAACAAATAACATACTAGTAACCTAATCATGCTCGAATACAAAGTTGGATGAAACGAAATATGTGAATCTCTCAAACGGTACATGGCATTGTATCCCGAGTACAAACCGCAATACCGTCCATCAGATTCGGCTACGGAATTTATGTCCGGGTTTCCATCTGATATACCGTAAGAAAGAACACATATTACGTTCATCCGGAATCACATCATGCACCAATTCACAATACTCATGCGAAATAAAGTAATAAAATAACTAAAAATAAAGGATAATAAATAAAAAAAGTGCCCTCAGGTCTAACCTCTTTAGTCGTCTTCGAAAGTGCGGTATGCGGTCGTCGAAAGGGTTGATGCTCCGCAACTCCTCCGGTTCACTGGTTCAACATTTTCCTTCGCTGCTTCGCTGTCTGGGCTGCTGTTTTTACTCCGTTTCACTGTGGTTTCTGGTCACGGTGTAAGCTTACTATTTTGTGATAATGCATGGCTATTTTGCGGTGTTTTGGGGTGCGGTTTCTGGTGCAGTTTGGGGACTAATTCTGGACTGTTTCAGGGGCAGAATGTTCGGTAAAACTGGGTAGTTTTTGCGGGCTTTACTGGGCAGAATTTCTGGTAAAAACTGGGTAGTTTTGTGGGTGCAGTTTGCGAGGTTTATTTTTGGTGGGTACTATGTACGTGAAGGAGGGTTGGCAAAGGGCTGCCTGGCGTGGATTTGTGTGTGAAGAAGTTGAAGGGATTTCCTGGTCGATGTGGGACAAAGTTGAGGGCTGAGTGAGAGGTGTGTTTTGCGTGAATAAGGGCTGGCAAGGGCAGTGGCGCGAAGGCTTGTTAGTGCAAGGGTGTGTTGCGTGAAAATAGGGCTCGGCTGAGGGTTACGTGAGGGGCGTGTTGAAGGCTTGGTTGAGGGCTGTTATTAGGCAATGTGGGATTGTGAGGAAAGGTTGCAGTGTTTAGGCGTGTAAGAGGCGTGTTTGGGGCTGATTTTGAGGGTAGTTTCTTGGGCGATGTGGGATGATTTGGGAGTAATTTTGAGGGGCTGCAGTGGTGTGAGTTGAAGGCTGTGCATGGGACTGTTTATGGGCGTGAGCTTCTGGTAGTTTGGGTGTGAATTACTGGTAGTTTAGGCATGAAGTGGACTGGTTCCTGTGGCTGTTTTGTGGGTGACGTTGGGCTGATTTCAGTGGCTGTCTTCAGGCGTGAAGTGAGGCTTGAAGGTGGGTGATTATGCGTGAAGTTAAGACTTGAAGGTCGGTGATTATGCGTTGAAACAAGGGCTGTATGGATGGGTTGTGTTGATGCGCGTAAAGAGGGCTGGGAGTGATGCCGTGGGAGTTTTTTTGTTGTCTATGTGCCCCCTTGATTTTGGTGTCTTTTATAGGAGAGGGTTGAGGTCATTATGCATGAATTGGTGGCTTTTGTTGGGCATGAATTAAGGAGGGATTGGTGGCTTTGTGTGCATTTTTGTTTGTTCACGTGGGTGGCATGAAGAGAGGGGTGATTTGTTTATCTATCGTTTGACTTTTGTTGTTCAAGTGGGGTTTGTGTTTGTGTATTGTTTATTTACTTTGTTGAATTTGTTTATGTTTTTGTTGAATTTGTTTGTGTGTTCACGTGTAGAGGGGCATGGTTTATTTAATGGGTTTGTCTTGTTTGTGATGTGTCTTGTTTGACTTATATGGTTATTTGATTTAGATTTTGTCTTGTTGTGTTTGTTTGTGTTTTATTTATTTATTGAATTTGTTTTGTGTTTGTGATTTTGGACTTGAGGTCTTTATGTTTCGGGTTTGAATTTGATCCATTTTTGGTGGGCTTGGTGTATGGTTTAGGCCGGGATAAATTTGAAACGGAGGTCCAACGAGCAAAACCGAAGCTAAACAAGCGAATTAAATCCAACAGAAATGTCAATTCTTGACTCTTCCCTTTCGACGTCTGTTTCCCGCGACTTCCGCAACTTAAAAGGTAGTGCCTCCGCACGAGGCTTATTATCGGGACTTACATGCAAAAATGCAGTGCCTATAGTCACCCCCACTTTGATGGGACTTGTGCAGTGTGTGACAATGACAGTCCTATCAAAGTTCGTGCAATGAATTTTTACTTACTTGGCTCGCCAGCTGTCATCTGACTTGCCTGTTGCTTTGAGTTGATTTGGTTGTGCCATACCTAGCGTGCTAAACCCCATACCCGAGGTGTCGCGGTTGCGTCTCCATACCTAGAGTGTCGCAGTAGTGTCTCCATACCCGGAGTGTCGTACCTGGCATGCTAAACCCCATACCCGAGGTGTCGCAGTTGCGTCTCCATATCCAGAGTGTCGCAGTAATGTCTCCATACCAGGAGTGTCGTACCTGGCAAAACTGAAGTTGTATCTCCATACCCGGAGTGCCATACCCGTCAAAACTGATGCAGTGATGCGATGGTTCATCCCCAAACTGTGTTGTATGAGAGGTGGTCCATTTTCGAACTGAGATGATAAAGTGGGCCTCGACCCTGGGATTCATTCCCAAAACTGCTGGTGAAGTGGGCCTCGACCCTAGGATTCATTCCTGTAACTGTTGGTGAAGTGGGCCTCGACCCTGGGACTCATTCCCGGATTTATTCCGATGTGGGCCTCGACCCTGAGATTCATTCCAAAACTGAGATTCATTCCCGGATTCATTCCGAAACTGAGATTCATTCCCGGATTCATTCCAAAACTGAGATTCATTCTCGGATTCATTCCAAAACTGATATGCATTCCCGGATTCATTCCAAAACTGAGATTCATTCCCGGATTCATTCCAAAACTGAGATTCATTCCTTGATTCATTCCAAAACTGAGATTCATTCCTTGATTCATTCCAAAACTGAGATTCATTCTCGGATTCATTCTAAAACTGAGATTCATTCCCGGATTCATTCCAAAACTGAGATTCATTCTCGGATTCATTCCAAAACTGAGATGGATTCATTCTAAAACTGAGATTCATTCCCGGATTCATTCCAAAACTGAGATTCATTCCCGGATTCGTTCCAAAACTGAGATTCATTCCCGGATTCATTCCAAAACTGAGATTCATTCTCGGATTCATTCCAAAACTCTGATGATGTAGGCCTCGACCCTGAGATTCATTCCCGAATCTGATATCGAGGCTGATATGGGCCTCGCCCCCGGGAATCATCCCCAAAATTGATACTGACGACGCGGGCCTCAACCCTGGGACTCATCCCCAAAACTGATACTGATGTCTCCATACCTGGAGTGCCATACCCAGTAAAATTGATGCTGATGTCTCCAAACCCGAGTGTGCCATACTCGGCAAAACTGAAACCGATGTCTCCATACCCGAAGTGCCATACCCGGCAAAACTGAAACTGATGTCTCCATACCCGGAGCGCCATACCCGGCAAAACGTATACTGATAATGATGTGGGCCTCACCCCCAGAGTGCAATACCCAGCAAAACTGATACTGATAATGATGTGGGCCTCGCCCCCAGAGTGCCATACCCGGCCAGACTTGATACTAATGCTGATGTTTCATTTCAACATATTGTATTGCCTCTTCTCGGGATAATCCTGATAGGTAGACATATTTTCATCCTTAACGAATGCTTCGCGTCGAAACCTGAGAACCTTCAAAGTACTTGATACACTCAATTCCGATCGTCTGAATATGTGATCTGAACTAGACTCCTAGTGTGTATGTGACACGGCTATTTCGCAGCTTAATCCTTAAGTAGGCCAACTTGATGATTTCATCTCGGAGAATCGAACCAGTGTGTCTAACCAATCTAGATGTCTTGATCACACTCTGTGATTACTTCGTCATACTCAACATGATATGGTCTTATTCTTTTTTTCTTGTCTATTTCTTTTCATTTTGAACTTTTTTTTTTCTTTTCATTTTTTTTCTCTTTTCTTTCTTTGACACACCTACCCTTTAAGGTAGCATTTCTCCTCATGGTGGTCCTAATACTCGCCCATGGGTAGCTTCACGCTTATCGGTTATAGGCGGTCTATTTTTTCTTTTTCTTTTCATTACATAGACTTTTTCTTTGTTTCCAACCATATCATATATCGTAGCATAAGTAAACCAGGATGGACATCCAGACAAACGGTCATTCATTGATTCACCATCTCTTCGACTAGTCATCTCCCCAACTACTCAGGCTTTTACTGTCGAGATCCTGTAATCAATTGCTCGTGAGTCTAGCCAAGATCAATCCATTCAGAATACTGGATGAGAGCACATCTCGCACTTATCGTTTCTAAGGTTCCTCACTACAACAAACAATATCATCACCAGACATATGCTTAACCATCAAAGACTTCTCTTTTTTTTTTTTTTCACTCACTCACTCAATGGAATTCTCCATTTCAACCGCTGATAATGTGGGCTTCGCCCCCTGAGATCCTTTCCCGGAACTCATACTAATATGGGCCCCAACCATGGGATTCCTCCCCGAAACTGGTTCATTCCTGAAACTGATACTGATTCATTTTTGAAACTGATACTTATTCATTCCTGAAACTGTATTATTTCTGTTTCTATTTGGCTTACCTTCGCCGCTTTTTTTTCTTCTATGAAACCTGTGAATACAAAACAAACATAAAAGAATGCAAGTACGTTACGTGTATGCATGCATGGATGAATTTTCTATTCCGTTGGGTTAGGTCTTCCGCCGGTTCCCTTGATGATTGCTCGGTTTTCTCTTCCTTAGGCAAAATACAGCTTCAATTTGTCCATGTTGATCGGCTCAGTGAACTCGTTTCCTTTTAAATTTGACAGCTTCACTGCCCCATTTCCCAACTTCTAAATGGCTATCCTGTTTTTCTGCTTGCTTCTTTCGGGAATTCCCCGTGTTCTAAGTATCGTTGAATATCATAGTACCAGGGTTGAATGCTTTTGTCAAATATATTCATGTTGCAGGTTGAAAGGAAGAGACTCAGGCAAGTAAGCGAAATGCACGTCTTTATTATCATTAAGAAAAGGTTCGAACAAGTAGACAAAATCAATGTCTTTATTAAAAATGCAGGATCATAATTGAATAAGATCAGAGAAATGAACATCCTCATAATTTACGACCTCGTTTTCCCCCGTCTTCTTGCTTCCTTCGACCATCAGTTTCTCCAAGCACAGTAATTCGTTTTCCCATCTACTTCCCCTTTTTGCCACCTCTTTCTCGTCACTTTCCGGGAAGTTTTCCCAGAAATCCTCCATCTGCTCTATTTCATCTTTACCACTAATATCCCGTATCCCCATGCGAGAAGTTTGGTGGTTGTGGGTTTGGAAGACAAGGTTATCGGGTAGGCCGGAGTTGATCATGTGGGTGGGTGGAGGTTTTCTGTGTGTGTTGGGTTGTTCTTTTTCGGGGTCGGGTATTTTGTGGGTGTCAATGAGGTCTTGGATCTCATGCCTAAAGCGGGTACAGTTGTTAGTTTCATGGCCTCTCTGCTGGTGAAGGTAACAATATAGATTTAGGTCAAGGTCGCGTGGCACAGGGTTTGGAAGTGGTTTAGGCTCTAAGGGATTTAAGAGTCCTTGCATTCTCAGCTCTTCAAATACCTCCGACAAAGGTCTAACAAGATTGGAGAATCATCTGTTTCTAATAGGGGCAATCTCAGAGGGAGTGGGCTTGGTCCTCGAAGGTCCCCCAATGGTCTTTCCATTCTGGTTGTAAAACTTACTGTTACTGGCTATACGGGGTGCGGTCAGACTGGCCATAGCATTGGTCAAAACTTGTAACTGCTCAATAATTTTGGTTACTTTGGTCTCCAATTGATCCAAGCGGGATCCCTCATTGACTGACTTGCTCATGTTGGCTGACGGTCTTTTGACGAGTCCTTTTTCCCAAACCCAACGGGTATCTATGATGGCTTTTAAGACACATGGGGTTAGAATGATGCGTGTATGCATGAGATGCATATGATGTATGGAATATATCAGTCAGCCCATTATCATTTTAAAGCATTCAATCATACTATTGTGCCGTGCAAACTTGTCCCAGTTGAAAAGGCCCAACAAGTTTATACTTTTGCGATAACATTGCTAAACAACTTCAAATAATAAGAGGCCTAAACACAAAATGGCCCATCAGCATTTTAGAAGCTTTTGGCCTAACTGTCAAAGGATACGAACTCGTCCTAGTTTAAATGGCCCAACAAGTTCATATCTCTTGACAAGAGGTCCAACTGAATCCAAATGACGATGATCCCAAACACAAATATAAAGAAATAATTTTGAGTGGTCATACCACTATGGTTCACATGTAGGTTTAAAGGAATGTAAACAAAGGCTCCCGCTGACGAATGATTGCCCACAACTAGTACTCCCCACTCAAGGGTTAGAGCGACCAAGTGAGCGCACCTTTTTTATACCTTACGGTACGTGCCAATGAGTTACGGTATGTGACTAACTGTCAAATAGATTTCCTATTGTAAATTCCCCAGAGGGAGGGTGGGGCGAACTCTCTTAAATACCCAAGCCTCTTAAGCTTTTATCGCCTTGGTGACATGAATAAACAACAAGTCCTCCAAATTAGTATATCACAGTGAGCTATGGGTGAATGATTATCTAGGTGCCTTCACAACTTTTCCTTATAGAAAGGTAGTGAATGAAGGAAGACACCAAACCATCATCTAGCCTTAATAATTGCCTTTGATTAAACTCCCTAAACCCACAGTAGACATGGTTAATTAAAGCATAAATCAAAAACATTACAATACATTATTTCGGGGCCGATTCTCTATCCCCAGTGGAGTCGCCAGATTGTAGAACACAGAAATTGGAGATGATGTTCCAGGCTCGCGGCCTAGTTGGGAGTACGGAATAGCCCACGGGGGACTAAACCGGAGAATAAAGGAGTCGCCACCCAGTGTGAACTGGGAAAATGATTTAAGGCCGCACTCACCCCTCGCAAGGGAAGACCTCAAACCGTTGAGTTCGGAATGGTCCCTTACTTATGCCACTTGTAATGAACGAGTTTGTGCGATAATTTAACCAAGTCTACGCAACATATATTCCCAAGAGTAATATAAATTCCTATAAGGCCTAAATTTTAAGTTTGCATACTTTAAAAGTAAATTCTCATAATGGCAAACATACGATATCACACAATAAGCATGTTGAATAAATAACGACCTAAACATAACGTAAATTAAACTTCTATTGCGAAAGAAAATAACTAAGTCATGCATAAAGAAATAATGTACTAACGCCTAAATCATGCTTAGAAACAAATAACATACTAGTAACCTAATCATGCTCGAATACAAGGTTGGATGAAACGAAATATGTGAATCTCTCAAACGATACGTGGCATTGTATCCCGAGTACAAACCGCAATACCGTCCATTCGGATTCGGCTACGGAATTTATGTCCGGGTTTCCATCCGATATACCGTAAGAAAGAACACATATTACGTTCATCCGGAATCACATCATGCACCAATTCACAATACTCATGCGAAATAAAGTAATAAAATAACTAAAAATAAAGGATAATAAATAAAAAAGTGCCCTCAGGTCTAACCTCTTTAGTCGTCTCTCGAAAGTGCGGTATGCAGTAAAATTGGCAGTTTTACGGGTGCAGTTTGCGGGGTTTATTTTTGGTGGGTGCTGTGTGCGTGAAGTAGCGCTGGCAAAGGGCTGCTTGGCGTGGCTTTGTGTTAAGAAGTTGAAGGGGTTTCCTGGTCGATGTGGGACAAAGTTGAGGGCTGAGTGAGAGGTGTGTTTTGCGTGAAGAAGGGCTGGCAAGGGCAGTGGCGCGAAGGCTTGTTTGTGCAATGGTGTGTTGCGTGAAAATAGGGCTCGGCTGAGGGTTACGTGAGGGGCGTGTTGAAGGCTTGGTTAAGGGCTGTTATTAGGCGATGTGGGATTGTGATGAAGGGTTGCAGTGTTTAGGCGTGTAAGGGGTGTGTTTGGGGCTGATTTTGAGGGTAGTTTATTGAACGATGTGGGACGTATTTGGGACTAATTTTGAGAGGCTGCAGTGGCGTGAGTTGAAGGCTGTGCAGGGGGCTGTTTGTGGGCGTGAGCTGCTGGTAGTTTGGGCGTGAATCGCTGGTAGTTTAGGCGTGAAGAGGGCTGGTTCCAGTGGCTATTTTGTGCGTGAGGTTGGGCTGATTTCAGTGGCTGTCTTCAGGCGTGAAGTGAGGCTTGAAGGTGGGTGATTATGCGTGAAGTTAATACTTGAAGGTGGGTGATTATGCGTTGAAACAAGGTCTGTATGGAGGGGTTGTGTTGATGCGAGTAAAGAGGGCTGTGAGTGATGCCGTGGGAGTTTTTTTGTTGTCTATGTGCCCCCTTGATTTTGGTGTCTTTTATAGGAGAGGGTTGAGGTCATTATGCATGAATTGGTGGCTTTTGTTGGGCATGAATTAATGAGGGATTGGTGGCTTTGTGTGCATTTATTGTTTGTTCATGTGGGTGGCATGAAGAGGGGGGTGATTTGTTTATCTATTGCTTGACTTTTGTTGTTCACGTGGGGTTTGTGTTTGTGTATTGTTTATTTACTTTGTTGAATTTGTTTATGTTTTTGTTGAATTTGTGTGTGTGTTCATTTGTGAGGGGCATGGTTTATTTAATGGGTTTGTCTTGTTTGTGATGTGTCTTGTTTGACTTATATGGTTATTTGATTTAGGTTTTGTCTTGTTGTGTTTTATTTATTTATTGAATTTGTTTTGTGTTTGTGATTTTGGACGTGAGGTGCTTTATGTTTAGGGTTTGAATTTGATCCATTTTTGGTGGGCTTGGTGTATGGTTTGGGCCGAGGATAAATTTGAAACGGAGGTCCAACGAGCAAACCCGAAGCTAAACAAGTGAATTAAATCCAACAGAAATGTCAATTCTTGACTCTTCCCTTCCGACGTCCGTTTCCCGCGACTTCCGCAACTTAAAAGGTAGTGCCTCCGCACGAGGCTCATCATCGGGACTTACATGCAAAAATGCAGTGCCCACACCTTGTTTGCCAATTTATAAGAAAATTGGATGGAAAGCTAATCCCTGATGCATAGACGTCATTCAAGCCGTTACTTCCTGTAAATATATTTTTCTTTTTATCTTTAACTAATAATTGTGATTTGTTTTGTTATTTTCTTCTATTTTCTCCGACAGTATCCAAACTTTTTGACTTTGATGATATATTTCACTGTTTAACTAATAATTGTCATCTGGCAGGTACTAGTACTATTATTACTCACCCTTTTTCAGGTGTTATAAATTTCACTCATCATTGCACTCTTGAAGACATCCAAAGTTGATAAATAAAAATGGAAGCTACTTCAAGAAGACGAGTTGTAAACATCTGTGTGTTTTGCGGTACTAGTGTTGGTTCTAAACCAGAATTTGTAGCGGCAGCACATGAATTGGGTCGAGTGATAGCTGAAAGGAATATGCACTTAGTATCTGGCGGTGGCAATCTCGGACTAATCGGGGATCGTTTCAAGGGCTGTACAGGAATGAGGTAGTCAAGTTCTGGGAATCATACCAAAACCTTTGGCGGAGGTGAATCTTATACGACCATCAAACGAAGAGGAACTTATTGTGCCAGGTATGTCTGAACGATAGGTGGAAATGATTAACCGTGCTGATACTTTTATTGCTTTGCCAAGTGGCTTGGGTACGATGGAGGAAATTTTTACAATACTATCTTGGGCGAACTTGAACATACACCAGAAATCGATTAGACTGTTTAATGCTGATGGATTTTATGATTTTCTTTGTGTGTTTCTTGATGATGCCCGGAGAAATGGATTCGTATCAAAACCTGTAAAAGAACTCATTTTCACTGCCAGAACTGCCCAAGATTTAATTGACCAACTTTTAGCCTTTGAACCACAAATTGACCTTATCCTTTCCAAGATAATCTGGTCCGATAATTATCGTGGTAAGAAGCATCGGATAAATATGGATCTTAACCTTTAATTCTTCATTTAGATGTAGAATTTCAGCTAACCAGATACTGTTTCTAATCTCTTATTCTACTTTTTAAGACATTGGGGACAATGTCTTATTTAGGTTTGGGGGAGGGGAATAGTTGACTAGTATCTTGTTTTTATTTTATTGTTTTTATTTTATTTTTAGTCAAAATTTTCAAAAAAATTCAAAAAAAAAATTAAAAAATTTTACAAAAATTAAAAAAAAATATTTTGTGTTTTTTGTGTTTTTAACTGATTAATCAGGTGAAATTGGTATGAGATAGCTGTGTAAGGAATTTTCACTCCTGAGACGTATCTCAACCTATTTCGTAACAAGTTAATTTTTATTTATTTCCTTTTGAATTATTTAATTTATGAATTCTCTATAATACTGATTAAAATGAATCTTCATATGCTCAGTTGACAGGTATTATCAACTTGCATGGTAACATACAGACATGAGCTGTAATTGAAAAATTTGTAATATTATGTGCTCTAATTTAATTGGAAGAATCATCTAAAAAAGCGATAGGATAAAAAAAACGTCTGAGATCTGAGTTATTAAGTCTGCAGGGGTGTTTTAACACCTAGTGCCCTAAAACTTACTGGTTTGGGAGTCACTGGCCCAAAGCTCGCTACATGGATGAAAGATGTTGTAAAAAAAATATTTATATCGGAAATCTGAGTAATTAAGTCCATAGGGGTGTCTTAACACATGGTGCCCTAAAGCCAACTGGTTTGGGAGTCATTGGCCCAAAGCTCGTTACATGGATGAAAGATATTGTATATAAATAAAAAAAATCATAAAAATGAGAAAAATATTCAATTGCGAAAAAAAGGTGTGAAGTCTGATATAACTTTAGGAAAAAAATATTTCTCTCTTTTCAACTACACTTATGAATATTGTGGGCACAATGAGTTGATTAATACCTTGTTAGCTGTGTATATGGAGAATGATAAAAATAATTGGAGAATTTACTTATTCGGTAATTTAGAAAGAAAGAAAACAACTCTTAACTTGGATAAGAAGTTTCACTTGTTTAGTCACTAACTTGTTTATTCTCTTTTCTCTTATCTTTTTGTTTTTGTGTGCATTAGTATTATATTGACATCTGTGGGTATCGTCATTGTAAGCACTCACGAGACTACAACGCGTCCACTAGGGACACCTAGAGGTTTAAAGGCTTGTTGCATACGCTAAATGCAACAGTGATCCATACAAAAGTGGCTTAGATTAATTTTATTTTAAAGATTTTTATGTTATTTTATCTTGTTGTTTTGCTCGAGGACTAGCAAAATGTTAGGTTTGGGGGTGTGATGAGTGGTAAATAGATCACTATTTCCCACTCCTTTAACTTAATATTTTGTATAGTTTCTTGAGTTTTGTGAATATTTTGATGTATTTTGTATTATTTTATAGATAAATAAAATAACAGGACTTTCTGGAAGCAATTCAAGGCCAAAACAGTGGAAAACGGACAAAAAAGAAAAAACTGTCTTTTTATCGTCGCGACCGCCAACATGCGCCGAAGTTTGCTAAAATGCATCGCTTGCTAAAATACACCGGATACATGTCAACATCACATCAAATCTGCTAAAATATGTCGGACAAGTGTCACCATCATATGTTACCGACAATTATCATCATCGCTAACGTATGCTTGCCATGTTTCAACATCACAGCGAGTGATGCTAACGTGCACCTGACACGTGTCGTCATCCCATGGTACCGACAATCGACATCGTCATGTCAGCATAACATTCAGCTGTCGATATCCACCAGGACACGTGTCACTATCTCCGCAAAGCCAGCGACACGTGGCAGCAATCAACGGCGTGTCGTGACGTGCGAAGTTCGGAGATGTCTATAAATTGAGCTCGATTTCAGAATTCATTTCATACTTTTTTCTAAGGAATTCCTTAAGAATACTAAGAAGATTGTGTCTTGTTTGTTTATTTACCACTTTCTGTAATTAATTTTATTTACTTTTCGCAATAGTACTTTCTTTTATTTACTTTTCAGTTTTTACTATTCAGCATGAGTAGGTAACTCTCTTCTGCTGGGGTGAAAGGTAAGCTTTTATTACTAATATTTAGATTAATATCCCTTAATTATAATATATAAACTTTTAAAACTTGACTTAATGGATACCGACTTATGGTCGGTTGGACTTAAATAAAATTGGTTTTAATCTGACTAAACATGGATACCGCCTGTATGGTCGGTTGGAATTAATTATAAATTTGACTTAATCAGGATACCGCCTTATGGTCGGTTGGTAATATCACACAAAGTTAATATATTATAATAAGGGAGATATCTAAAATAGTAGTAATAAAGTGGATCTTCTTACCCCCAGCATTTTCTTTTATTGTACTTTTACATTTTTAATTTTCCAGCATTTACTTTATTTAATTTTCCAGCATTTACTTTATGTTTTTTATTTTATTAGCCTTAGATATGTGTCGTAACTAAGTCTGTTATCTGGGGTTGTGATGAATTCCAATATCATCGGTTTATAAGAGGTTATTTAATAGTTTGGGTAATATAAATGTTTATTTATTAAGTCTTAAGCTGAATGCTTCTTATTAACTGGCCGTTAATAAGATTGATGTGGTAAACTTAAAATAAACTTGACGAAGGAATTTTAGGTTTCAGCCTTAGACTTAATAGCCCACGATCTTCCTTGAGGATAGATAACCCTTTAATAGATTTCCTTACAGGATAGACATATACATGTCGGGCGGGGGTAGCCACGATTGGAACTTAATCTTAATGAATTCAGGTAACTTGGTTGACATAGACATATGATTAATTGGGTTACACTGGGTATTTGCATCTGACTATTGACAAAGGCTTTTGCATAATTTCGTGTTCGAGGTTAGTAAACCAATATATTACACAAACATAAGATAACCACTTCATCTTTAAAAGATATTGGAAAGATTCACAACCCTGGATAGTTTAATAATCTTGAATTTTCATCAATTTACTTTCGCACAATTTTATTTACTTGTTTTAAGTTTAAAGTCACCATCCAATCAAACAATCATTCCATTAGATACTCGTAAAAATTTGGCTTCATAAATTAATAGCTTAGGTATTAAGTCCTCGTGGGATCGATACTTTTTATACTACTTGAACGATACATGCGCTTGCGTTATACGCGTGTGATTACGCCGGTAATATCTCAGGTATAATATGGATAGCCTGTGATGGATGGATTATACGTATGCAATGACCTCGACTTGCATAGTTTAGCGAGATTATCCGTGGTCGTCATAATTCATGAGTGAGTGAATTATGGACGTGAAATTGGATTTCGTGACGGATAAACCTAAACATAGAGAGTCCCACTATATGAAGTGTACTCGTTGAGAACTTGGGCAACGCGTTATGAATAATACAGATTATTCATAATACTTCATCGAATTAAATGAGTTAATTCGAATCGTTTAATCGGTTAAACGAAAACACATGCTTTAGGGGATTTTGGTCAATCGTAATTATTGTGTATTTGTATTTGATACATAATTTGATTATATACACATTAATTAATTGTCAAATGAGACTTTGACACATGCCATTAATATATGTATTTGTTATTTAATGTAAATAAAAATACATATATTATAATAATTATATTAATTAATTATTTAGATATTTAAATGTTAAATATTTGAATAGTTAAATAATATTCATATTATATAAATGTTATGAAATATGTTTAATTATTATTGATACATGTGACATGTTTTAATTAAGCTTAAGTGTGCACATTTGATTTGTCAAACTTAAAACTTATATTATCTTGTTTTTAATTTAATGAAATTAAAATGTAAAAATGACCAAAATAACCCGATCAAAGTCGGTCATTGCATTAGAAAAAGGGAAAAAAAATTTCTTATCTCTTTCTAAGTTATCCATGGCCGAACCAACTCCATCAAAAACTCTCAAATTTTTATTTTGAAGAAACAAAAGTAGAAAGTGAAGAAAAACAAGAAAAAGCTTAGGAAAATTGGAGATTAAAAAGTAATCTTTAATATTCTTTAGTTTAGAAATTTAGTTTCTCGTTCTTGTGTTCCTAGAATAGTTCTAGGGTTTTCTTTACTTGTTAAAATTGGGGCTTTTGGTGTTGGAAGATGGATTTAGAAGTGTTAAGCATTTGTATGAAGTAGAATTGGATAATATTATTGTAATATTTATTCAATTTGATCATTTGATGATATGTTACCATTCTAGGTAATTTTATTGGAAAATGAAGAAAATCAAGAAAAAAAGGCTTAAGAAATTAGGAGAATTAAAGGTAATTTTATATATCCCTAAGCTTAGAAAGCTTGTTTCTTGTTTCTTGATAATCTAGTGAGATTCTAGGGTTTCTTCTTTTCTTAAAAATTTGGGGCTTTTTGATTTGGAGGATGGAATTGAAGGCTTGGTGCATGTGTGAAGTTGTATTGAATGATATTAGTGTAATATTGATTCAATTTGATCATTTGATGATATGTTGCCATTCTGGAGTGTTATGACCACTCTTGTAATGCCTATAATTGTTCTTGGGTGGTTCATTTGTGGTGACATTGGTTGGTGTTAAAATTAATTAGATTAATGTTGGAAAAATAGATTTTAAGCATGAAAAATTGATATATTTTACTTCTGGATCAGATCTGGAAATACTGTGTATTTGGTGATGAAAAATATGTCATATGAATATATGGATGTGTTTTGGGTGTTGGAACAATTGCCAGAAATTGTTTCGGAGTTGAAATAAGCGAAAACGGTGAAAAACGGCATTACCGGGTGACGGCTGCTCAAACAGTGAATTTGTCACTGTTCGGGCAGCCCATGAACTGCCCTAGTACTGTTGGGCCTGACCTCGGCAGCCCTCGTGTGCATTGGGTAGTCGGTTCGGTCAAAAACGCTTTTTATGTTATTTTACGGAAAAATATTTTCGTAAAAGTTTCGCGATGTTTCTTAAATATTTATGACATTATTTGATATCGAATAAATATGTTTAGGTGAAATATGAATGAATTATTCATATTGGGAATTGAATAATTTATTCGGTAATTTAAAAATTTTAAAATTACGATTTCGCCGAGCAGCGCTTCCGCTGCGCCCTTTGTCCAAAACTCCAATATATGGATGGTAACCGAGACGTCTTGTCCCGACTGAATTTCATCCCATCTCATCCCATCCCACTCCGATTACTATTCGGGATGAAGAATTCATCCTGAATCCCTATCAATATTTTGTATTGGGATGAAAAATTATCCTAAATCGCAGATCGAATGGTGCGAGATCCTAAATCTCGATCGAGATTCTGGTCTTTTAGGCTAAAATTTGAAGTTCAGTATAAAAAAATATCTTTCCGAATCCCGACCCGATTTTGTATTCGAGATGACATATCTTCCCGAATCTCGACCAAAATTTTCATTTGGGACAAAAAATCATCCCTTATCCTTTACAAAACAAGAAGGGATCTCGATCGGGATTTTGGATTTTCTGTCAACCCTAGTTTTATGTGTGTGTGAGTAGAATTAAATATTGGTAGAATGTGTGTTTCTTAAAGTGGAGACTAATGCAATTTGGTTACATTAGAATTAAATATAGAAGATAAAAAGTGTGGAGAATATTTTTTTTATTGAACATTATTTTTTTTAAGTACATATATGACATTGTCACCCAATAATTTATGTGGATTGAGAAGAAAAGTGGAAATTAAAAAATTTGTTTTCAGCTACAGCTTTCGTGAAGATGAATGGATGTGAACTGCGAAATAAATTAGAGTTTTATTTATTTTTGTTTGTATATCAGATTAATATGTAGGTCGCTCGGCTTTTGAGTAGTAGTAAATAATTATGAGCCTTATAAATTGCATATGTACAACTGACAATAATTTGCTTTATCTCTTAATTAATTAAGTTTTCGTTAACCTGGAATCAGCCCTTTCTTAAAGTATAAATTAGTAACAATATTAAATTAAAAGCATATATATCATTGCACATGGCTGAGTCCTGAGTGGTTTGATTTACTTGCAAGCTTATCAAGTTTCATCATTGTCAATAGAAAGTTACATTTTGTTTAATTAATTACTTTATCCAAAGTTTTTATGCATATTTTTACCCCTTCAAAATGTCTCATTCAAGCCAAATTCCACGTAAAGCCAATTAGAGGCACATATTTCTAGCGCACCTGGCAGTGCAGGCCAGCGTGTTAGATTGACAAATAATATTTGCTCATAAATTTATATCTCTATTAAAATTTATACATATAAATACACATCAAAACATAATTTATTAATATTGAATAAGTTTCTCCTGTTTGGTTTGGGTCTCTGCATTGTCATGTACTTTGCACTAAAAAACAATTGAAATTATACAAATTAAAAGTTTATAAAATTCTGACATAAAAAGATAATTACATTAAAAAATATATAAATAATATGAAAATGACTGTAATTTAAGACAAATGCGAGGGATTTTTTGGGTTAAACTTAATTTAAAAGTGTGATGAGAATGATTAAGATGGATGTGTCAGTAAATAAAGAGAGACCAAGTCAAAAATGAAAAATATTGTAAATTCTCTAAATATAGTGTATAGATGGACGAGGGTCATATCCCTTGAGTAGTGTCCAATGGGAGAGGCACTGACATGTAGGGACATGTCCTCTAAATTGATGGAACATACCTTTAGGCTCTAAATGGTTTAAGGGAGGGGTATAATCATTGGGGGGGTTACACCCCAAACCAAAGGGTGCCCTCAAAGGCACCCTTCCATGTCTATTTAAAGGAGTCTTCTTTGTTCTTTCATGCATCCAGAAATTCATAAGTCCTGAGTCACATCAATTTCGTTTTGGAGTCAAGAGAGAGATTTCACCATTGTCTCAGTTCAAGATCTTGTTAAGGAGTGCCCCTTGAACAAGAGGAATCCAAGTAATCCTGGGAGGACGTTAGCCACATTGCATCTGTAGAGCACCGAGACGGAGGCTCATAAGTTCTTAAGGACAGAGAGATCTCGACTTGGATTTTTGTTTTTCTGGTTCAGTTTGATCAAGTTTTCCACATTTCCAGGTTTTTCATATTCTCTAAAATTTAGGGTTTATGTTACATTAGCATGATAATGTAGATTTAATTTCATTGTTGTGTTCTGGATTTGTTTGATGCATGTTATTTTCGTCTAATGACACCAAATTCCCCAACAATCTTAAGAACTTGTAACATTAGTGTGGTTAGATGAAAATTCGATAAGAAATTTTTTGGAAAATATACTATGTGCATGAAAAATACGTAAGGGAGTTCGAACGCCCGAAGAACGCAAAGGCAAAAATTTGAATTTTCGTAAGAACGGTCGAACGCACGCCTTCGGCCTTAGAATGTTTGAACGCGTCTTCAAACGCCACACGAACGTGAACTCTCTGGAATATTCCATTTGAACGCGTTCTCGAACGCTAAACGAACATGAACTCTCTGGAACACTTCGTTCGAACGCGTTTACGAACGCTACACGAACGTGCACACACTGGAAAATCTCATTCGAACAAAGATACGAATGCGACACTGATGGAATTGGCCCTGGAACTATTTTTAGTTTAAATTAAACTTAGAATATTTTATAATATTAACTTAGAAAAATCATATACTGTAAAAAAATAAACTTGGTAGTATAGATTTAAGTTATTATTAGGGTGTTTAATTATCACAAGCATACACATAGTGATAAAGCTGAAAATTAATTGTGTGTTGCATATTTGGTTGAACATTAAAAGTGTAATCTTACACAAGTAATTCCATCCAATTTTGATTGATACATACACATATACACACATATATTTACACATATTGAGTATTGAATTGTGAAACTAAAAGTGTAATACAAAGTTTGAATTCCTAAGAGATTTTATTGAGGAAGTGTTTAAAGGATATTCTGTCAAAAAGGCGATAAGAGCCTAAGTGGTCCGTGATTTAAGTGGTTACTCCGGACCCCCCTCGTCCTCTGGGAATATTCCTTTATTTACTTATCATAAGAAACCTTAGTCGAAAATTCAAGGACTTGTGTTTATTGGTACTATTGTCCAATAGAACAACGAGTGGATTCTTGGTATATCACTTGAACAAGATCATTTTTTGATCGTTGTACAATTTATCTTTTGTAGACTTATTGATCGCTATTGGTTTTTCCAGTTACATATGGCTAGCGGAAACATCACAGTATCAGTCGCTCATGGAGAAAAGCCGGAAAAGTTTGGTGGGGAAAACTTTAAACAGTGGCAGAGCAAAATGTTGTTCTACCTGACAAATCTGCAGTTGGCTAAGTACCTCAAAGATCATCCGAATCCTGTGGAGGATGAAACGGAAACAGCCAAGCAACTACGAGAAGAGACATGGTCGTCTGGCGACTTCTTGTGCAAGAACTACCTTTTGGGTGGACTTGACAATACCCTATACAATGTGTACCAAGGCATGATTTCTGTGAAGATTCTCTGGGAATCTCTCGAGAAGAAATACAAAACCGAGGATGCTGGGCAAAAGAAATTTGTCGTGGGTAGGTTCCTGGACTACAAAATGGTAGATTCAAGAACGGTAATGTCTTAGTTGGGTGAACTGTAATTGATCATTCATGAAATATTGGATGAAGAGATGAAACTCTGTGAGACGTTTCAAGTTACCACCATCATTGAAAAGTTTCCTCCATCATGGAAGGACTTCATGAGCTATCTGAAACACAAAAAGAAGCAGATGAGCCTTGAAGACCTTGGAGTTCGATTGAGGATCGAAGAGGACAACAAGAAGTCCGAGAAGGCCAGCTACAAGACTATGGAGTCTAAGGCCAACATCGTCGAGGGTGTAAAGGGTAGCAAGAAGAGAAAGAACAATGGAGCTGATTCTTCCCAAGCTAATAATAAGTTTAAAGGGGAAGTGCTACAACTGTGGAAAAAACAGTCATATGGCAAAGGAATGCAGAAACAATAAGTCTCAGGACAATGGCAAGAAAAAGAAAAATGAGGCCCATGTCACTAAAGATGAGCAATTGACTGATGAAATCTCAGAGATGAACCTATCAGCAGTGGTAACTGAAGCCAACTTAGTTGGAAATCCGAGAGAATGGTGGGTAGCCACTAGGGCTACTCGTCATATCTGTGCTGATAGTAAGATATTTTCCTTGTATCAGAAGGTCGATGACAGCGATCATCTGACAATGGGAAACTCGTCTACCTCTAGAGTGGTTGGACATGGCACATTGGTTCTGAAGATGACATCTGGAAAGGAATTCCTGATATTCGGAAGAACTTGGTCTCAGGCTTTCTCTTTAACAAGAATAGTTTTAAGCTTGTATTTGTTTCTGACAAGTTTGTATTGACAAAAAATGATGTGTATGTAGGAAAATGATACCTCACTGAGGGCCTTTTCAATTCAATGTAATGACTGTCAATCGACACAATGCTATTAGTAAAGCTACAACTTCCACTTATATTATTGAGTCATAAAATGTATGGCATGGGAGGTTAGGACATGTTAATTATGATACAATGCGTAAATTAATTAACATGGACCTTATACCTAAATTTTCAATTGATAGCCAACATAAGTGTGAGGCATGTGTTGAAGCAAAAATGCATAGAGCATCATTTCAATCCGTAGAATGAAGTTCTGAACCCTTGGAACTTGTACACACTGATGTGTGTGATATGAATATTGTGCAAATAAGAGGCGATAAAAAGTACTTTGTCACTTTTATCGATGATAGCACAAGATTCTGTTATGTGTATTTGCTGAGGAGCAAAGATGAAACTATTGAGAGCTTTATACTCTATAAGAATGAAGTTGAAAAATCAACTTGGCAAGAAAATCAAAAGAATCAGGAGTGATAGAGGTGGTGAATATGTGTCACCATTTGGTGAATATTGTTCCAATCATGGAATTATTCACGAAATCACTGATCCTTATTCGCCTTAACAAAACGGGATTGCTGAGCGCAAAAACCGAACATTGAAGGAAATGATGAACGCTATATTGACAAGCTCTGGTTTACCCCAGAACTTGTGGGGGGAAGCCTTGCTTTCCGCAAACTATGTTCAAAATAAGCTTCCTCACAGAAGATTGGACAAGACACCATATGAGTTGTGGAAAGGTCAGGTACCTTCCTAAAGTAATGGTTCCTAAACCTAAGAATGTTAGAATATGACCCAAAAATGTTGATTGTATGTTCATTGGATATGCTCGCAATAGTACTGCGTATCGATTCTTAGTACACAATTCTGAGATTCCTGACATCAATCTAAATATGATAATTGAGTCAATGAATGCGATATTTTTTGAAGAGACATTTCCTTGTAAGGAAAGACAAAGAACAGAGTCTCTCAAAAGACCTATTGATACTGACAAAGACAGTGATCAGGTTGACTTAGAATCAGATCAACGTGCAAACGTTGAGACAATTGAACCTAGACGTAGTAAAAGAGCTAGAACGTCTAAGTCGTTTGGTCCCAATTTTCTGACATACTTGTTAGAAAATGAGCCTCAAAGCTATAAGGAAGCAATATCTTCGCTGGAGGCACCTTTGTGGAAAGAGGCTATCAACAGTGAGATTGATTCAATCCTACAGAACCGTACTTGGGAGTTGGTTGATCTTCCTCCAGGTTGTAAGCCACTGGGCTACAAATGGATATTCAAACGAAAGATGAAACCCGATGGATCAATAGATAAGTATAAGGCAAGCTTGTCATACAAGGTTATAGACAACAAGAATGCCTTGATTACTTTGATACCTATTCACCAGTGACTCATATCACATCAGTAAGAATGCTCATAGCCATAGCAGCTATATTTGATCTTGAAATGCATCAAATGGATGTAAAGATGACATTCTTGAATTTTTAATTGGATGAATAGATTTACATGGAGCAACCAGAAGGGTTTAATGTTTCTGGATAAGAACAGAAGGTGTACAAACTTGTAAAATCCTTATACGGATTAAAACAAGCACCTAAGCAATGACATGAGAAATTTGACAAATAGATGTTGTCAAGTGGGTTTAAAACCAATGAGTGTGATAAATATGTGTACACCCAATCAACTCAAAAAGGATATGTCATTGTGTGTCTCTACGTAGACGATATGCTGATAATTGGTAGTAAACATGAACTGATTCAGTCTACTAAGAAAGTGTTATCCAGCAAATTTGATATGAAAGATTTGGGAGTAGCTGACCTAACTCTACATCTATCAAAGAATACTAGCTCAAGCGTATCGCAATTAGAGTATTCGAGGTTCATCGAAAGTCTGATGTATCTCACGAATTACACACGACCTGATATCGCTCAAGCTGTGAACAGACTTAACAGATATACGAGCAATCCAGGACATAACCACTGGAAAGCCATAGTAAGAATTTTGAGGTATCTGAGAGAAACTTTAAAATACGGGCTGCATTATGCGAGACATCCTGCTGTTCTAGAGGGATACAGCGATGCTAACTGGATATCTGATACAGTGGATTCCAAATCTACGAGTGGATTTGTTTTCACACTTGGTAGTGCAGCCGTGTCATGGCAATCCTTGAGGCAAACATGTATTGACAGGTCTACTATAGAATCAGAATTCATAGCATTAGACAAAACAGCGGAAGAAGCAGAATGGCTTCAAAACTTCCTGGAGGATATTCCAAGTTGGCCCAAACCGGTGCCAGCGATAAGTATACATTGTGATAGTCAATCGACTATTGGGAGAGCCCAAAATATAATGTATAATGGTAAGTCTCGACACATACGTCAGAGACATAATAACATACGTTAACTGCTCTCAAGTGGCATAATATTGATCGATTATGTCAAGTCGTAGGAAAACCTAGCGGATCCACTTACTAAAGGTTTACCTAGAGAGCAAGTTGAGAAGTCATCGAGGGGAATGGGCTTGAAGCCTATAAATTAAGAATTGTCACTGTTGAAACTCAACCTAGCTGACTGGAGATCCCAAGATCTAGGTTCAAAAGGGACAACTGAAACTTTGTGCAATTCAAAATAAGCACTGAAGAGTTTTGTACTCTTTCCCATTCCAATTATGACGCAGAGTGCTGTCTGTCAAGGTTAGGATAAGCTGAGGCTTTTAAAGATCACTATATTAGGAGATGAGTCCTAATGGGGGTAAAGACAAATTACCTTTTCATAGTAGATCACCTATTTAAAGTAAGAAGTGAGGCCGCTTCCATGGGATTTTACAGGCTGACTTCCCTAAGTGCTTGATGAATCCAGGACCGATGTTCATAGTCGAAATGAACACAACCATAGAACGAGAAATGGTCGAAGTAAAGCTGTGTGTTGGCAATTGTCTTGGTTTACACCAACGACAGAACAGTTCAAGACTATGGGTCACTGGTTTTCCAAGTAAATCCGATTGGCATTCACTAGGAAAGGTTCAAGGCGAAAGCTACCTATTTCGATGCAGCTTTAGTTCACGGAAACTCTTTCAAGTGTCTGCATTAATATTTAGAGAATTATGGGGGATTGTTGTAAATTCTCTAAATATAGTGTATGGATGGAGGAGGGTCATGTCCTTGAGTAGTGTCATATGGGAGAGGCACTAACATGTAGGGATATGTCCTCTAAATTGATGGAACATACCTTTAGGCTCCAAAGGGTTTAAGGGAGGGGTATAACCATTGGGAGGGTTACACCCCAAACCAAAGGGTGCCCTCAAAGGCACCTTTCCATGTCTATTTAAAGGAGCATTCTTTGTTCTTTCATGCATCCAGAAATTCATAAGTCTTGAGTCACATCAATTTCATTTTGGAGTCAAGAGAGAGATTCCACCGTTATCTCAGTTCAAGATCTTGTTAAAGAGTGCCCATTGAACAAGAGGAATTCAAGTAATCCTGGGAGGACGTTAGCCACATTGCATCCGTAGAGCACCGAGACGGAGGCTAATAAGTTCTTAAGGACAGAGAGATCTCGACTTGGATTTTCATTTTTCTGGTTCAGTTTGATCAAGTTTTTCACATTTCCAGGTTTTTCATATTCTCTAAAATTTAGGGTTTATGTTACATTGGCATGATAGTGTAGATTTAATTTCATTGTTGTGTTCTGGATTTGTTTGATGCATGTTATTTTCGTCTAATAAAACCAAATTCCCCAACAAATAAATCATGAATAAAGACACTGATAGAGGAAAATATAAGAAACACAATTAAGAGGGTTTGAGTATGTAAAATGAAGATTATTAAATTTTCGGAGAGAAAATAGAGTAAATGATGTTTTCATATGTTATGCGAGCTCCGGAAAGACATAAGTTGATATGGAGAAAAATCATAAAAAAATAGACATAAATTTTATTGAGTTTAATAAAATAATGATTTTTGATAAAGCATACTGATATAAAAAAAAACTCATGTAAATTTTATAAAGAGAGAGTCTCAAAATAACTTAATAATCAAATGTCCCAATTTTTAAAATTTTAATATTATAATATGATCAAGTACTTCGAAATATTAAAAACCGTCTTAAACATCGAATATGTCAGAGTGGGCCTTAGATGTTGGTGTAAGGCTATTATTTGATTAGTAGTTTTAAATTAGTGCCATCAATTTCATTGTAAAATAATATCATCTTTGTTTGGTGTGTTATTAAATATTAGAGAATTATTTAGAGAATTAAATATCATTTTAAAGGAAGTTGTCGGTGTGTTGTCCAAAACCAGAAGTGTGTAAAACTAACGGCTGGAAATCGAATAATTAATTATTATGAACAACAAGAAGACTCACCAATCAAGTCTCGTATTTGTTTGGAAATTAATTGGTCAACATGGTTAACTGATCATACCTCTCCTATTAGATAGGTTGTAATTTATTTTTAATGGTCCCAAATTATAGTTCATATATATTATTAAAAAGAAATTTAAAGTGAATAGTTTATTAATAAATATTCATTTTATATGTATTTTTATCCATAATACATCTTTCTATATTCTCATTGAATAATATATTAAGAAAATAATTGATTAAATTTATTATTTTAACCACATTAATTAAACTTTCTTAATCTTTCTTAATCTGTGTGAAATCCGATCAAATCTATCAAACATGGACGAAAGGATTACTCTCTCTTATAAATTGTTCATACCATTTGTGTTCAAGATAAAATACCTTATGTAGTTTTGTGTGTTAAAATAGTCAAAGAAAAATAAGTTATTGAATTGTAAATATGACATTTTAAAAAAAAATTAATTGTTTAGAAGTGCAAATATGATTGTTGAAGGTTGTTTTTTGTTCCACTTACAGTATTATAAACTCACCTCTCGAACAAACCTCCTCCAATTATGAATTTGTTTGGTTAGTAGGAACAACACAAACTTAGCAAAAGACAAACTATCACATAAGTAATGATTTTCTTGGTTCGGTGGAGAGTGGCTCTAACATATATCTACGAGAGAAAGATAAACTTTTATTAGGCCCGGGGAAAATACCAACCCGAATACCTAACAAAGAAATTACACTTTATTTACAACAGATAACCCATCGGGTTCACAATGTGGTCGGGTACATGACTCACTTTCTCTTTCTATCACTAGTTTGTTCTTACTAGTTTTTGCTATCAAAATACAAGTGTTTATAAAGTGTAAAAATTGAGAACTCGTTCTAATATGGCTTCTACCCTTTTATATAGGTTCTTAAACCACTATTGTAACTGATTCTGACGTTAGCTCACGTCACTGAATCATCATTAAAACTTTTAGCCATTGCTTCCACCACCTTCTCTGCCAATCAAATAAGCTCATTTCATTGCCACACTTGCCTATGGCGGCTACTGCACTGTCACTACACCGGCCTATGACAGCTAGCAGGGTCTATAATAAATGTGAACCACTATATAGGAGAAAACGGGGTTTACCGCTATACTTATGACGTCGGCGACAACGACACTGTTGGGCTCGTAGCTCGTAGAGAGTACGGATATTCCCACATAGGAACTAACCGAAGAATAAAGGAGTCGCCACCCAGTATGAGATACCGAGAATGATTTAAGATAGCACTATACTCCTCGAAGGGTCCGACCTTAAACCCGTTTGGGTCCGGAATAATCTCTTACTGATGCCAGTATAATATTTAGGTTCGAAGAGAGGTATGGTCATATCTTATAATGTAGTAACATACAACACAATTTATATAACATAAAATTACCCAAATACTAAAAAACAATAAATAAATAAATAAGGTTCAAATATATAAATTATTACAATAATAATAGAATGGTAATTAAAAGGCTAAAGCATGCATCTGGTGGAGACGTTACCGGCAGGTGATGGATCCTCACCACCACCCTGAGCCTCTGACCATTTCTAAACTTTCTTGACTATATTACTATAACAGACACTTATTAAACTATTTCACAAATCAATTATTGTACGAACAACTTATTGACTTTAAATAAATACTTATACCTCATATAAATAACATCATAAACCTTTAGACTTGACTCACACCGACATATATGCATTCTATTTGAATGAGAATCACAACCTTAGCATGACAGACCCATACTCTAGTGACTACAGTAACTCAAATCCTCGATCTCAGGCTCATGTTGGGCTATGGCCCACAAGATAAAGCTACCTGCAAAACAAACTATGGAGTTGGGGGGTCAGATCGTTTGAACGACCTGGTACTAAAAATAACAAACCATAAGAAAAATCTAAGACATGTCCATAAATCATTTTTCATGCATGTATTGTCAAAAACATATCAAGCGCTCAACGCCCAAGTCGCGCGCAAAGACTGAGCGAGGAACGAACGATTCTTTGTCGACAAGGTAGTGGATCAATCAATTTCTGATGGACGAGACCTTAGACAAACAACCCGGCAGAAATATATGATGAGTCATAAAAATATAAAAACATGCAACAAGCATCGGGGCGGAAACATATCATAATTCGAGCATCTCAGCGGAAATATATAGATAATTTAAAAATCATGAAAGCATTGAACAAGTGCTGAGACGGAAACATTTAATCATTATGCATATTCTTTATTAATTTAAAATCTCAAAACAAATAAAACTTCAAAACTTGAAATATTTTAAATTATAAGTCAAGAAAATATAAAATAAAGCATTCACTCAATGAGATTGATGAATGTCTAGAAACTCGCTATGGAATCGCTAACGATGTGAGCTCCTGTCAGTAACATATATTCAAATTCATTAGACTAGGCATGAAAAAAATAATTCTTTAAATATTAATTAAGCTATACAACACATGAAATTCTAAATTCACTAAAATTTAGGGTACTCAGGTTATCTAAGGATTTACAGATCTAGATTTGAAGTTACGAAAGTGCGGTAGCGGAATTTCAATTTTCTACTTATCATTAAAATCCTCTGCTCAATGGTTAACTTTGAAAATTTACTACGATTGATTGGGATGGAATCAAGGGTTAAAATTTTAATAAAATTGTCCCTAGTGTGTCTAGTTTGTGTCGATTTTTACGGATCTCAGTTTCGATTAAGGAAACTCAAGTCCTAAACCAAAATTCAGGGGCTGCTCAGAAAGAAATCTGGTTGTAGTCGCAGCAGGTCATCCAACTTCAAAAATTCGGTTTGACTTCATCCTAAGCCCAAAAATTCTTATTTTTGGATATAATATTCTCTATTGTATCTAGTTTACTCAGAATATTACGGTTCTTCAATCGGACATCAAAAACTTAAGTTATAGCCTATTTATTATGACCTATCGAGAATGTGACTGCTATAAGAAAATTTCTGCCAACATTTACACTCACTGCTCTATCTAACCCATTTGGTTCAGCCATTATTAGCATACATATTTACTATGTAATTACAAAATATCATGTTTGAAAACACAGCAAAACGCACCGCCATCTGCCAAATTCACTCCAAATCAAACCACTATCTAAATTCATTCCACTGCACAATAACATCATCATTATTTCTAATATCTTCTAAAAAATTAATTCTTACGTTCAGCGTACCCATAATCAAAATCAGCACTTCATTTAATTCCTAGGTTTTCTAATCATGCTCATCACCTCACATTCACTATTCTTAATCAATAACCAACTCATAACAGCTCATAAACACCAACAACATCAAATACCATCAAATGAACAAAACCCAAATTTATAAATTGATAGATGAGAGTATACTTACCTTAATCAACTTGGTTCATCTTCCTCTCTCTACTCACGGCATGGAGGAAAATTCTAAACTTTACTTGCTTCTTCACTCACGGCAGGAAGAGAGTTTTCCTCTCTTATTCTTCTTTTTTCTTTTCGAACTACTACAGTACATCCAGAAAGACTCACATTGTTGTCTAGGTTAGGTTCCAAATTTGAAAAAACGTTTAACATGAAAGTTTTAGATATTCTTCTTAGCTTTCCGAAGATATAAAATTCTTGGAAATCGGACATCGTATGAAAAAAGTATGGCAAAAAATCTATAGATTTTTCGGTATGGAATATAAAAATAATTTCGTATTAGAACTGCAATTGATTTATTAAATGTCCGAAAAAAATAATTCCGCAAGTTTATACACACTCAAGCATGATTTATATCACGTATTATGTCATCTACAATGAAGTGGTCGTCGGAATTTATGCCAAAATTTTCGGGGTGTTACATTCGGCCGGATGTATTGCGTGATCTAGAAATGTAGAATTGCAATAACAAACACAACAATAAACATCACACTAATAAACAACCACACAAATTTAAATGAGGCGAAAGTAAATAAACGAAATAATAGATAGTAGATTGAGCATATCAAAATATTCGAAGTAATTCGAAAAATAATGAAACAACATACAAGTGCACAAACAATAATAAAAAAAAGCAGTAAGTAACTAATAGTCGTCCATAAATTATTATAGCAATAGTAAAATGATAAAAGGAACGTATCAAAGCAAATATCTCATCAGCCTGGCCTCGGTGAGGCCCCACCGGATATTGCATATAGCATGCAGGATATAGATTATAACATTAACATCCAGTCGGACTTTTCTGGGAGTCTGGTCAGACATTTAATGTAAATCAGAAGCACAAAAATATGCAATAATAGATGCGGTAATAAATATTATGCTAATAGGCAGACCACAAAAGTTTGAATGAGGTGCATATAAATAAACTAAATAACAAGCAGTAAATGAGCAGATGAATTATTCAAAATAATTCAGAAAATAATGAAACAGTAGGCATAACAAGTAAAATAAAACGGCCATCCTCTCATTGGTACATGAAGTTGTATCCCGAGTACGGATTATATTACCGTCTATTTGGAATTGGCTATGGAACTTATATTTAAATTTTCATGCTATATACCACGGGGATCCTACGGCGGGATATGTGTATCTCAAGAATATCCGACCGGATCTAGGATAGATCAGGCCAGATATCCTTCATAGATCAGAACATGCCAACGAAATCATGCATAAAATAACCAATCTACAACGAACTAACTAACGTGCAATTAAAAGATATAGTGATAATAAAAATAGGCATAAAAATGGGCAGTTAAAATAATAAACACTACAAGAAAAAAGGCTTTTACTGATACTAAATTAGTGTCAGTAAAGGGTTTTACTGACACTATATAAATGTGTCAGTGTTGCCGCAGCCAGAAATCACTGACACTAGTTTCTAGTGTCAGTGATTCTTAGTGTCAGTAAACGTTAATACTGTAGTATCAGAAAATTATTGACACTATGGTATCAGTAATCTCTCACACTATTTTAGTGTCAGTAAATTATTGACACTATATCATCAGTATTTAGTGATACTATAGTGTCAGTAAATTTTGTTACTATAGTATCAGTATATCGCATATATTTGATTTTTAGTGTCAGTAATTATTGTTACTATAGTATCAATATCCGTCAATATCTTTTAAAATTTAAAAATCGTATTATTTCACAATTATATTTCTTATTTTTTGTAATTAAATTAATCATAATATATATATATATATATATATATACCAACTCAATGAAATAAAAAACTAAAAAATTACATTTATATAAAATTCGCAATATAATAGATTAATCGTATTAATCAATTCAACAGTATCACATGATGAATACAAAAACTCCATAGACAATCTTTAAATTAACATATATATATTTAAAAAACTACTCTTAAAGTCCCATCAAAATGTCATGCCCCCACCAAAATTCATGATACTTGTTGAGAAGCCTGCAACAATCCCCCAACAATATGATATCTGGCACAAAATCTGAAATTATAAACCAAATGTTAAGAATTAGATGGACTTCCAAAAAAAATCGATATCTTCATAAATAAAAACATTAAATACATCCAAATAAAAATACAAAATATAACCCTAATCTAATTTTTGTCACATAAAGCACTTATTGACAATAACCATACCAACAACCTAAGAGCATGCATATAAAAAACCAAATGGCATCCATAATAACAAGTTGTATCTTTCATACCGCTACATAATCACCAAAACAAGGAGATTTACTAACCTTTAGTTTATAATCTTTAGTGCCTTGGAACTCATTCAAGACAGTGAAAGCATATTTCTATTTGCATTATCTAGAACAAGTGTAATGTAAGAAAGAGTGATATTCTTCAGGTTCCTAAGCCAACATCTTATGGACTCACTTAGATTAAGAAACTGTCTTTAAAAACTAAAAATATAACAACAATACAATCAAAATAAATTTCACCAGAACCCTAAACTAAGACCAACAGCATCAAGCCTTAACCCTTTATCGTGAATGTCCGTTCATAAACAATCGCATATCAGTTCTGATGCCTTGCAACCAGCCGAAAATTCATGATAGAACCTGTAACAAATAAATGCAATCATCCCCAACCGAATTATGATTCATATTAATGGGTCTAAATGCACGCACAACATGCATGAACGATTGCAATCAAAGAACTGACCATAAATCTAGAAACTAGATTGAAAAATAAAATGTGATACTAGTAAGTGATTATAATATAGATTAGAAACAGAATTAAATATTCATATAAAGAAAAAGTAGCAACCAAATACTAAAGCAACATGAAATGTAATTATTCTAGCAAAGTATACCATTGATAATAGACCGGGACCAGTGTGTTTAGCAATAAAATTTTCATCATCAAACTCGTGTCCAGAAACTGAAGTGCATCAGCTACCATCATCAAACTGAAGTGTATTAATTTACAGAAAAGAGAAATAACATACTACTTCATTAACTCAACGAACAATAGCTATGTTGTCCTTGTCATTTGTATTCTGCAAGAATAGAAGATTTCCCAATATGTCATGAATTAAAGTGAAAAAATAGGAAGTAATAATCACCTCTGTAAAACATGTCCTTGTAATTACCTCTTCATTATACTGTGTGATTATATGTGCAACATATATTGCCCAATCATCACGGAGTTGCGTTATATCTTCCAGAGTGTACTCATTAATCCCCTTGAACTTTAAAATATTTATAAGTTAGAATTTTAAACAGTAAGATATCTTAATTGACTAGTGATAAAACTTAACTATTGTTAACTTACATTGTCTTTTAGAATGTTCACATTTGTTACAATTTGCTGCATGTATTTCATCACATAATAACCGCATTCAAAACTTCCAGGCTGCATTGGACACTATAAAAAAGAATTATCATATCAATATTAGTTCATTTAGACATATTCTAAATATTCTCATTGTTGCATATCACAAAAAAATATATATATATATCATAACTTTGTACCTTCACAGATACCCAAGTCACACTACCGCTCTTATTATTAGAATGTAAAGATTGATACACTCTAATTCCCCTACAAAAAATTATAATTGGATATCATATAAATAATGCAACAATAAACCCAATGTTAAAATAAAGAGAAAACAACTATAACTTAACTGATTAACAATTTGCATCAACTCATCAGTAGGATTATTCCCCTTAGGATCCAGATAATATATCGTGCGTCGTACTATGTCAATTGCAAGAAGCACCCAGTGAAAGCTAAATAAGAAAGAAAGGGTAATAAAAATCTGGATTACATAACTTGAAATTGAATACTAAAAAAATTAAAAAATTATTACCTTGGGTTGTATGGGATCAGGCTGCTTGGGGCCAGATATCAAAAGAGACAACATCATAAACTTTCTCTTCATACACAACCATGGAGGGAGATTGTATGTTATCAAAGTAACGGGCCAACAGCTATAAGTGGTGCTTTGATTGCTATACGGATTAACCCCATCACTTGAGAGAGCTAAACGAAGATTTCTAGGATCTGGGAAAATTCAGGCCACTTATTGTCAATTAATTTCCATGCCGGTGAATCTGCAGGGTGGCGAAGATTGCCGTCTTCAATTCTCTTATTTGCATGCCAAATCAAGTTTTCAGCTGTCTGTGGTGAATGAAACATTCTTTTGAACCTAGGAATAATTGGAAAATACCATAACACCTTCCCAGGAACCCCTTTTCTCAATTGTTTGGAACCATCATTTTTTCTTTTCCACCTAGATTGTCCACAAATTGGGCATTCAATAAGATTTGCAAACTTATTCCTGTAAAGAATGCAATCATTTGGACATGCATGTATTTTATCATAATCTAAGCCCAACACTTTCATTGTTTTTTTTGCCTCATACATAGACTTGGGTAGATTATTATTTTTGGTAATATATCAGCAAGAGCTTCTAACAAAGCTGAAAATCCTTTATCAGACCACCCATAATTCCCTTTGACATTATACAGTCTCATTAAACCCGATAACTTTGAATGTTTAGAACCTAGATATAATGGCTTTTCAGCATCTTCAAGCATATCTGTGAAAGAGCTATGATCTTTATCACATTGCTCATACGCATCTTGAACCATATCAACTACATCACTATAGTCATGACATCTGAAACGTTGACTTTGTGGAAGGTCTTGGCAATTTTCAGAAGGAGATACAGGTTTAGATTCACCATGCCAAGTCCAAACTAAATACGTTGGAGAAAGCCTTTCTGAAACAAATGAAGCTTCACCTCTTTAGGAGTATGAAACTCCATATTGCAACAACGGGCGCAAGGACATCTAATTAACATTCGATTTTCAGAATTAAGAATTGCAAACTCCAAGAATTCATCAACTCCAACACGATATTCACTGGAAAGTCTATCACAAAATATCCATTTTTTGTCCATTTTACGTACCTAACCTGTTCATAATATGTACATTGTCGATGTAAGTTTATAAAATTTTCATAATTAGTTTCAAAGGTTTAAAGAAAACATACATTAGAGTAAAATAACGAAGAACATTGGCTCCAATCCAATGTTATTTTTCTGCAATGTTCTCGATCTTCCTAACTACCAAAAGACCATCTCCCAGCACCCTCTATAACAGAAGTAAATTAGCATTTCAGAGAAGCCATAAAAATACAACTATCCAGAAACAAGAATATGAATTAGATGACACAACCATCCATGCAAAAGATTGAAAGAACCTTCATATATGAATTAGATTGTCGAGTCAAGACACAACCATCCATGATTGAAAAACAGGGGTAAAAGTAAAACAATATACATCATACATCAATACCTGTCCTTGACCAGGCTTCTAATGCGAGCCTTTTCTCGGAAATAACAATTCTTATTAACACACATCAGAAAATGTTGTGCGATTCTTATTGGAAAATATATTAGCACACCAAAAACGAAAAATATTACTAGATTAGTATTAGAGCACTTACCCCAAATACAACGTGCTTATTGTAGAATCTGATAAAAATTCTGATCCTAAACATATAATCCATATTTAAGTTTCTTTAGATTAACAGGTTTTTTAGGGAGTAAATTTTCAAGAAAAATAGGATAGCCTTGTGTTACTGTATTCAATAAGCCAAGCATTGCAAAACATGGCTTGAATTAAACATTTGCAGTTTAGGCGCAGTGGTCTATCACCAATTTTTACCCAGAATTTAAAATTGACATTTTTTTTTCACTAACATTAATTTTACAAAATCTAACTCTCTAACTCATAATTTATAAAAATCCCCAATTTAAAACATAAACCCGAATTTCTTCAATTTTTGTTTCTCATCAATTTGATCGTCTCACCCATTTCTCAAACAACATTTATTTATGATTAATTTGTCCAAATCACACAAAACCTTAAAATTAAGTATGGAAATCTTCAGTTTCTGATTAATTTCTAAGGCCCCGCCTAGGTGCCCTAGACGCTAGGTCTTTTTCGCACCTGGCGCGTTTTAGCATATTGAGCATTTTGTCTACATCGAACCTACTACTTAATTTTTGTCAATAAAAAAAATTAAAATTAAAATTAAAATTATTATATAAACGAGGAACTACCTTAAGGATGAGATGCGGATTGAACCAGACTTGATGGATAGAAGGGAGAAGAGAATGGATGAAGCAGGTCTGAGATAGATGAGAGTGTTGGTGGTAAGTAGAGCGCGGCGGTGACAGGCGGTTTGAGAAATCTTCAAGAAAATGTAATAACAATTCACAAACTCATTCGCGGTTCAAAAATTTTTGGATAGAGACCTTTCTATGTACAGCACAAAGCTGCAGTGAGGCTCGGTTATGGGTCACGGCTCAAGCGATGGATGGTGAGATGCAGAGATGGTGAAGGTCTGGTCGACTGCAACAGCAGAGGCGGCTGGAGTGGAGAGTCGTTTGAGAGAAAGAAGAGAGGCTAGGTTTAGTTATTTTTTAGTTTTTTACTTTTTAATTTTTAAGTTAAACTTAAATTACTAATATATCCTTATACACTTAATAAATATTTGAAAATTTTAAGGGTAAATTTGTAATAAGGTATCATTGAGACTAAATTTACTGATACTCTAGTGTCAGTAATATATGCGAAAAACGTCACTTCCGCGAGGTGTTGGTTCGACTCCAGACGACTACGCGTTTTTTTTTTTTTTTTATTTCTTACTGATACTATTGTAATAGTAATTACTGACACTAAAATCGCTGATACCATAGTGTCAGTAATTATTGATATTTAAGTGAAAAAACACGGAAATAAGCCCATTTACACGTCATTTCTGACACTTTTAGCCTAGTGTCACTAACCTTAGTGTCAGTAAAGGCCTTTTTTCTTGTAGTGAAAGTAGTAATAGAAGGATATCGGTGCATAGAAACAACAAAATATCAGGTACATACTCTCTGGCCTAGTCCGGAGGGTCAAGCCTAGGGATGGTAACAAGACCCGGACCCGGACCCGACCCGGGTCCGCATGGACTCGGACGACCCAGGTTCGGAATTAAAAAATCCAGACCCGGGTCTTTAAAACGAAGACCTGGGTGATTCCGGGCCCGGACCCGAGATCACTCAGTCCGGACCCGGGTCTACCCGGGTCCGTAAAAAAAATAAAAAAAATAAAAAAATTAGATTTTAATAAAAAATATAAAATATTATGTATATATATATATAAATAATAGAGTTATAAAAAAAAAATTAAAAGAATTGAAATAAAACTAATAAAATTGACAAAATACAAATATAAATATAAAAAAATACAATTAAAACTTTAAAAAAATTAAAAAAAAAAAAGAAGAATGCGGGTAATCGGGTCCGGACTGGGTCTACCCGGATCCGTACCGGGTAGACCCGGGAATATTTACCCGGGTCGGGAACCGGACCCGGGGTTGTGAAACCTCTTCCGGATCCGGACCCGGGTCCGGATCCAGATTTTGCAATCCCTAGTCAAGCCGGATGTTGTGGCTGAATAACAGATATATATATATATATATATATATATATATATATATATATATATATATATATATATATATATATATATGCATGTCCGGCCGGATGTGTCCTAGTTCCGGTCGGAGATGCTGTTTCGCAGGCAGAAACTAAAAATGACAATAATAATAAAAAGGTATCCTCAAGTAGTACCTTTACGTTGTCTGACTCAAGAAGATCCTCTTGAGTGTTGGGTTACTGCTAGATTCATACCAGAAATGGAGAAACTCCAGGAATGAGAATGTGTTTTCTCTATATCTATCTCTCTCTCCCACTCTCCCAAAGATCAGAATTTCAGAGCTTCTTTATGATGGATTTTTCATGGTTCTTGATAAGTGCACGAAAGTGTACTTTGAATACCTCTAACTTGGCTTGATTATCATATGTTTTAATCTTAATTAGAGTTCATTTTGTGCTTTTTTATTAGGAAGTAATGGAACATGAAGATTGGAGCAATTATACATGTTTCGGGACCTAACAGACGCATCGGAAGCACGCGGGAAAAGCGGAAATGAAGAAAGCACGAAACCAGAAATTTTCCCCTGACTCGCATCGCGACGCGCCAACTTTGGGCTTCACGACGCGCCCCCAAATCCAGCACTCATACAAAAGCCAACAGGTTTAGCGCCGTGACGCCCCGGAAGACACAAAAACCCTGATTTAGATGTGTTTTATGCGCACTATGACTCTGGAACTTTTATATATAAACCCAACTTCGTCCAACCCCTTAAAGGAGGAGAAAAATAGAGAGAAACAAGAGAGAAACACACATCAAAGAGCCACAAACACAAAATCAAGAGAGAAGAACGAAAAACTTCAAGGAAACCATGACGTCTCTCCGATCTATTCAGACTATCTCTCTACTCTGCATGGAGAACTAATCTCCTAGGTAAAGCTAAGGATGAACTCTCGTATTTGAATTTCTTTGTTTAAGTTTTTGACTCTTAAAGACCTTTTTAACGTTTAATACAATTGATGGTTGTTGTTTTTTATTATCTTACGATTTCTGAGCCTAGAGATTGTGTTTAGTCAACTCTCATATAGATCCAGTCATGCTTCTTCTATGTGTGATTTGCGAACTCAGTTGTGACTGATAAAGTTATTTTATATGTTGGTCTTCTGCTGCAGTATTGCCTGAGGGTTTATTGTCGATGTTAGATAGCTCGTAATGATGACTTTTGTGTGCTGTTAACATAGAGAAAATAATCATTGATTAACTTAGAATTGAATATGCGTAGAATTGAATATCATCCGACTGTTGGTTTGAGATGTGAAACTTTCAGTTGAGTAATAACCAGAATCAATAACTGAATATATGAGTTTGATACAAGAGGGATTCCCAATGTTTTGCCATATCTCTCTACTGATATTCCTAAGAATTTATCTATAGTTTTTATCTTATTTTACTAATCAATCTATCTCTTTCTACCTTAGTTACTACTAACGTTTAGTTTGAGTAAGCCAGTTCTTTGTAACCATCTATATGAGGAATTGACACCCCAATTATACTGTTACAACCACAAGTAACCGCAAGTACTTTTTGGGCGTAATCAAAATTTGGCGCCGTTGCGGGGAGACGGTTTACAAGCAAAAAGAGTAGGTTTGCTTGGTCAAACACGAAACGGTAACTTCGTTCCATATTTAATTTTTTTATTTTATTTAATTATTTATTTGCTTATTTATTTTATTTCAATTTTAGTTTTAGTTTAGATTTTTATTTTTATTTTCAGTTTATTTTTATTTTTTATTTTATTTATTTAGTTTATTTATTTATTTTATTTTTGTTTCTCGTATTTTTGTGTTGAAGTGCATGCCTAGACTTAGGGATCGGTTGTGTAGATTTACTAGAATAGAAAATGAAGATTCAGAGTCAGACTCAGACTGACCACATATTTGAAATTTTTTTTGCCACACCATCCGCGTCTAGCGCATATAATATGAGTGAGTACGAGAGACCACCTATGAGGACTCTTGAAGAGTACCTCCATCCCAATCGCACAGCTACACCATCGTGCATCATGTTTCCTCCTAATGCACCACATATAGATTTTAAGCCTGGAATGATACAGTATCTCCCAACCTTTCATGGTTTGGAGAATGAAAACCCTTATGTGCACATTAGAGAGTTTGAAGAAATAGTAGCAACCTTCCATGACCGGTTTGGAACCACTGACACAATTAGACTTAAGTTCTTCCCATTTGCCCTTAAGGATAGAGCTAAGAGCTGGTTGTATTCTTTAAGACCTAGGTCAATAGGAACGTGGGGTGAGATGACACTTGCATTCTTTAACAAATACTTCCCACACCATAAGACGAATGCCTTGAAAAGAAAAATCTCCACCTTTTCCTAGAGAGACAATGAAACCCTTTATCAAACGTGGGGGAGCTATAAATAGATGTTAGCTAGTTGCCCTCACCATGGATATGAGAGTTGGTTCTTAGTAAGTTATTTTTATGATGGTCTATTTCTTAGAGAGCGCCAATTCGTAGAGATAATGTGCAATGATGAGTTTATACGGAAACCCTTATGAGGCATTTGAGTACTTAGATGACCTAGTTGAGAAATCTCACACATGGACTGGACCTAATGCATGGATAGAACTTATAGGACATACTCCACTCCTTCTAGTAGAGGCATACACCATTATTGGGTAGAAGATAGTCTTAGGGCACAAGTTGAGCTATTAACTAGACAAATAGGAGCCTTACAAGCCAGAGATAGCAAGACCATGCATTCAGTCAACCACCTAGAACCCCAAGAGTGTCCGGTATATGGTGAGATAAGAGGGACATATGAAGAACAATGCAATGTATTAGGAACGTACCAGAAGCCTTATACACCATATCTAGATACCTATAACCCTAGTTGGCGGAACCATCCCAATCTTAGTTGGAGACAAGAGTCTTATCAGCCTATTCAAGCACCACCACCTAGAGGTTATAGTGCCCCCCAAAATCACACACCTGCAGTTCTTAGGAATTCCCTAGAGTATATTGTGCAAGCATTTATAGAGGCCCAGAGTAAAACCAATCAAAGGTTTGAGTCATTGATAGCTCAAGTAGCTGACGATCATAGGGAGATTAAAATTAAGATCTCTAAGTTAACTAATGTTCTGAGCGTGCATGAAGAAGGAAAATTTCGATCTCAGACTTAACCAAATCCACAAGGGCAACACATGGCACAAGCTGATCATGAGGCAACCAATGTAAAAGGTGTCAATGCTATATTCACTAGGAGTGGTAAGAAGGTAAGCCTGCAGAACACTTACAACACTATAAAGGACCCTAAGGATAATAGTGCTATCACATCTCAGGAAGAACAAGTGCCATATTTCCTAGTTAGAGTACCATTTCCTCAGGCACTTAACATTTTTCATGTCGAGAAACAACCACATGGTGATGATGAGTGTCATTACTCATACATGCTAGAAACAGTCCTGTCGAAAACAGTTTCTTTGCACCATGAATCAAATCCTCTCGAAGTGAAAGTGACCCCAAAGAACCGAAAAATGAGGAAAATGAAAATTGGGGCTCAATTAAAGATGATACCTGAGAGATTAAAAAGGAGATTGAGCCAACCTTTCCTTATATACAGTACCAAATTTCAGCCACCAGACCTTGGGGGATCAATGGATAAACTGTCGCGGCTAGACAAAAATTCTCTCTCATGCCTTCATCAGTTCGCTAGATGGAAGCCACCATGACAATCTGAGTGGTTACGTCTAGCTGAAGACGTTAAACTCAGCGCTAGCGAGGAGGCAACCCTTGCATTTACATTTATTTCATTTATTTTATTTCATTTTATTTATTTATTTACTTTATTTTTATTTTATTGTGTGCTATTTGCATGTTTATTATTTGCATAAGTATTTATGCAGGTGTTCAGTGCAACTTACACAGTCACACAACCCAAATCTTACCAGCAGGAACCTGATCAACTCCGCGCCTAGTAGTGTTGTTCCTTAATCATTTTTCTTTATATTTATCTTACATTAAGGATAATGCAAGTTTTAGTGTGGGGGTTTATACATGCGCATGATAATACCTGTTATATATATAAAAAAAATTATTTTGTTTTTTTTAGTCCTTAATAGTAAAACATAATGAAATGATGATATTGTTTGCTTTAAGGTGAAATATTAGAAACGATAAGTTTTTGATGTACTTTTATCTGATGCATTGAGTAATTGATCTAGGTTAGACTCGTAAGCACTTAATTATGGATTTTACCAGTGAAAACCTGAGTAGATGGCAAGGTGACTAGTTGAAGATATTGCTTGTCGATGAATGACCGTTTGCTTAGATGTCTATCCTGATTTGCTTGTGTTATGATGTGTGGTATGGTTACAAATAAAAAGAAAAAGTCTCTAAAGAAAGAAATTAAACCACCTATAACTGATAAGCGTGAAGCTACCCATTAGCGAGTATTAGAACCACCATAAGGAGAAATGCTACCTTAAAGGGTAGGTGTGTTGAAAAAAGAAAATAAAGAAAAGAAAAGTTCAAAAAGGAAAAAAAATACAAAGAAAAAAAATATAAATTATACCATATTGAGAACAGAAAAGCAATTACAGAGCTTATTTGAGATATCTAGGTTGGTTTGACCTATCGATCCCAATTTTTAAATGAAATTATTAAGTTGGCTTACCTAGGAATCAAGCTGTGAATAAACCTTTACACACACATAATGAGTCTGGCTTAGATGATTTATTCAAGGACTTGGATTTGAGTTACGTTGAGTACTTCGAAAGTTCTCTGATTTCAGTCCTAGGCATTCATTGAGGACAATAATATGTGTAACTATTGGGACTGTTTTCATTTTGTTATTTACAATTTGCATGTTTGTGTGTGTTTTGAATGACGTTTGTGGGTATCGTTGCTGTAAACCCTCACTAGACTATAACTCATCCACTAGGGACACCTATGGGATTAAAGACTTGTTGCATACGCTAAATGCAATCGTGATCCCTATGAAAGTGGCTTAGATAGTTTTATTTTTTTAATTCTTATTTTATTTTACGCTTGAATTGCTAGGGACTAGCAATAAGCTGGTTGAGGGTTGTGATAAGTGCACAAATGTGTACTTTGAACACCGCTAACTGGGCTTGATTATCATATGTTTTAATCTTAATTAGAGTTCATTTTATGCTTTGTTATTAGAAAGCAATGAACATGAAGATTGGAGCAAGTATACATGTTTCGGGACCTAACAGACGCATCGGAAGCACGCGGGAAGAGCGGAAACGAAGAAAGCATGAAACTGGAAATTTTCCCCTGATTCGAATCGTGAAGCGCCAACTTTGTGCATCACGACGCGCCCCCATATCCGGTACTCATACAAAAGCCTGCACGTTTGGCACCGCGGTGCCCCTGAAGACATCAAAACCTTGATTTAGATGTGTTTTATGCGTACTATGACTCCGAAACGTTTCTATATAAACCCAACTTTGTCCAAACCCTAAAAGGAGGAGAAAAATAGAGAGAAACAAGAGAGAAACACACATTAAAGAGCCACAAACACAAAATCAAGATATGAGAACGAAGAACTTGAAGGAAACCATGACGTCTCTCCGATCTATTCAGGCTATCTCTCTACTCTGCTTGGAGAACTAATCTTCTAGGAAAAGCTAAGGATAAACTCTTGTATTTGAATTTCTTTGTTTAAGTTTTTGACTCTTAAAGTATATTTTTAACATTTAATACAATTTATGGTTATTTTTTTTATTATCTTACGATTTCTGAGCCCAGAGATTGTGTTTAGTCAACTCCCATATAGATCCAGTCATGCTTCTTCTATGTGTGATTTGCGAACTCAGTTGTGATTGGTAAAGTTGTTTTATGTGTTGGTCTTCTGCTGCAGTATTGCCTGATGGTATATTTTCGACGTTAGATAGCTCGTAATGAACGGTTGTGAGATGCTTCGATCTCTACAGTGATAGTGGTTGGACCCTTGGTCCCCATATGCCTCGATCGGTTATGAAAATCCTCAATCTATGCTCTAATAGTGGTTTGACTCTCGGTCCCCAATGCCTCTATCGATTGTGGGATGCCTTGATCTCTGCTATGATAATAGTTGGACCCTCGGTCCCCTGATACCTCGATTGGTTGAAAGATGCCTCGATCTCTACTCTGGTAGTTGTTGGACCCTCGGTCTCCTGATGCCTCAATCTGTTAAGGTGCTTATACCCAAGCTATAGATGGAATTGCTCCAGATTATCTTGAGTCTTTATCTGTCAAGATGTCGTGGTGTTTCAACCAGATTCTTCTTCTGAACCATTGGCAGTTTGTTGTCCAAAATAAGTTGTCACATGTCCCGAGAAGCTTCAATTCCTCATGCTAATGATGGTCTCGCCACAGAGTCTCCATATTTTCCATTTTATTTTCAGAGTTTTTTATTCCAATATCTTCTTTTCTAGGCGGGCTTGGCCCACATGTCTTCTGTTTTTGGATGTACTATGCGACCGACGTAGACTCAATACTCTACAGCTGTAGCCTGGCTATGAAACCTTCCAAAACATATCCGGTCGGATTTGGTATCCTTATAAATGTTTGGCCGAATATTCATGTTATATATGTCCGGCTGGATATCCTTCAAAAATATAAATGGGCAGACATCTCCCTCATTCGTTGCCGACTATCTCTTTTGTCAAGGACCTCCGTTTAAAAAACCCAGAAATCTCCAATGATCATTTTGAGCCACATTGTTCACCAATGGAAAAATTAAGACTTCCCACTCTCAATCATGCCCCCCGATGACCTGCATCTTCCATTCGTCTCCAGCTTGGATTGCACCTCTGATATTCAAAAGTCATTTGGCCTTGAATATATAGATGCCAAACCTACACTCTTGGCTTTAGGGGACCACGTGTGCTCATGCACCTAGCCCGTAAGTCCTTTTTTCCCTCTTTCGTTCTCGCATTTATGGATTTAGAATCGTAACTTACCATAAGTTGAATATTTACGAAGTCCGCCCCCAATTTAATTTATATCCAGCCGATCATTGGTGCATATCCCACTGTCCACAGTCTATCATACCGACCTTGTATATATTGTGGTCTTTTATCATGTTACTATCTTACATTTTTCCTTTCTACTAACATATATATGTATTCTACAGCTGGATACCTCTCACCTAAAGACTAGTGGCAACCCCATTAGTGTCCGCAAATGATATGAAAATCTCTCATCTGAGGTCCAGGCTCAGATTTATACCACAAGGTTCACACCCTTTATCCTCTATTTCTCCGCTCGCATTCAAAAATATTACAAGAAAGGGTTACAAGTGTGGGTAGAGAGGTATATAGACTCTACTCATACTTTCCATCTCCTGGTCGGTGATCTGACAATCACTTTATGGGTCTTCGCCTATCTGATTGGCATCCCTTGTGAAGGCTAGCTGCTGGAGTTTGACTGCAATCTTTATTCCCCTACCATCTAGTATGAGTAAAACAGTCGACTATTATGATACATCCCAAGGGTCCGCTCAAGGTTCATTGTATTTGGGGAGCTCCAAGCCTATTGGGATAGGAGGGAACCCCAGGGTGAGCAAGATATCGATCAGCTGGTTCGATCCTTCCTATTATATATTTCAGGTGTATGATGTTCACCGACATTGCTAGTTTTGTTGACCTATGCCTTCTCCTTCCACTCCGCCAGGACACTGTGCGAGTGTGGGATTGTGGTTCCTCTGCTCTGGCGTCTCTTTATCGAGGCCTGGACCAAAGCAGTCGTGGTAGCCTATACGTCTAGGGCTTCGGCTTGTTGATAAAGGTATGCATCTTCACCCTAGTTATTTTCCTAATTATGTTATGATTGTTGACAAATCTTTATTTTTCCTTTTTATCAGAGGTCTCAGCATACAAGTTTAGCATTTTGGCACGGCCGTTCTCGATCTCCCGGAAGTAGTGGTGTTCCTGAGTTATTCCCGATGGTGTCAGTCTACCGTAGGATCTTTGGAGTCCCATGACATCGGAGTGCACCGAGCTCGACTGAATGAGCTTGTTTAGGACATGGTAAGTCTTCTTCTATCTCTTTTTCTATTTCTGCTTCATTTTGTTTCTGCTTCATTCTGTTTTTGATTAATCTGACTAACAATTCTTCTCTGTTTATTTCAAATAGACCCGCCCTGGTGGGAGACCCCGATCCATGCTTTGCCATAGCCCACCCAGTTGTCTTTTCAGAAGAATGGCATGCATATGCTACTTCTGAGTATCGATCAAAGACTCTAGTACTTGGGGGAGTGAGTATGGTTCTAGCATTTGGGCCCTTAAGCCCGTATGGTTCCGGTCTCTCCTCCACCTTCTATGTTCTTTGACCTCAAGGTCGAGGGGGATGACCTTATGGCGATCCCGATGGCTTTCCTACATATATGTTCCTTGCTGATGGAGATTACCGACAGTGGGCCCGTTCTACTCTCCTCGAGTCCCTGCCCTTATCGGAGAATCCTCAGGCTACTCAGGTATGTACTGTTATTTCACCCTTCAGAATACTTTTATAAATATATTTCTTTTTTTGGTGACATAATTCTCTGATACAGGTCTATGGAAGTCGTGGGGCACACTGCGCGCATCATTCCTCCGAGGCTGAGGATGAGGAGGATAAGCTAGAGGGGGCGGCTGATCCAGCCACATCTTCCTCTTAGTGGATTCAGCCTCGAGGTTCATCTTCTCGGCAAGTCTCATCCTCTGCTTCTACTTCCACTTCAACACCTGTTTCATTTTATTACGTCATTCCTAGCTCAGTAGGCTTCTGGCCGGACCCGATGTACATGAACCATAGTGTGCTAGAGGTTCAGAGGTTTGTTTTCTGTCTTTTGAGGGGATGCAATGCCTATCACTCACTCATTCCAATGCTACCAATACTCATTTCTTCTTCTCTATTTATTTTTTCATACTGATTAAACCATGTTTGTAGGTTCACACTGACTTCGTAGATCATTATTATCACTTGGCACAGGCGGTGAAGGATGAGCTCACTTTTCACAGTCTCTCGTATCAGGTACCTATAAATAGAGTTAGCGTGTATGCATGTATGCATGATTTTCTAACTTCTTTTCATGTTTCCAATTAAAGGGCCGTCTGGAGAAAATGCTAGTGTTGAGATTTATGTCCTAAAGCATCATGTACTGTAAAACAGAATTGATTATTGTAATATTAATAAATACATTATTCATTTTATCAAAGTTGTTTGATTTATATCGCATATTGTCCAATTATCTTGTTTACCTTGATTACTATTGTACCTTCAGACTTAGTGTATGTTTGATGCACAAGAGGATTTATGTCTGAAGTTAGTAATCTAAATAGTCCGTAGAGAGCAAACAAAAATGGTACTTTGTTTGTGGTTTATCTATAGCTACAGTCCATTTTATACTTGTATGACGACCTTGATCTGGTATCGTTCATGTAGTGACATGGGAATGGAGGCACCTTGTATGATGAGATCATATAGGACTGGACTCAAATAAATATGAATTTCTTATAACATCCGTTAACCGAAGAAATTCATTTTATCTAATAGATGGTCATATATGGATTCGATATTAATCCTGAGTGTACTACGAACTCCTGCATGACAGGCTAGGTCCTTTGATTTACTATGGTGAGGTTGGTGTTGCATTCCCGGCCAATAACTACGTATTTTGGGGATATGGTTTGGTGTGTAGCTGGGAACTTTTTACATATGTATGGAATTCACTCATTCTTACGAGAAGCAGAAGAATATCTTTTTTAAGAGTTGATTCGGGACTTGAACAATTTGAGCGCTCAACTTTTCTATTACGAATAGAAAGTTTTATATTCATAATTGTTATGAATTAATTGTTCATTATAGAATCAATGGTGCTTAAGAGACAAAATATTTAAAGGGGTTTAACGGATTTTTGATCCGGCTCTATTTTTGAGATATTCGTGAAGGGCTATATCCATATGTAATGACTATATCGATGGACACCAAAGATGTTCGGTTTTATTTTACCCATCTACAGTAACGAGAGTTCAACTTCGAGTTCTTAGTGGAATAACACGGAGTTAATAATTCGTAATATTTGATTAAAGAGTTTAATTAATATTTCGGAATTATTGGAGCTCAAAACTTTAAGTCCATTTGGTCCCTGTGCTAGCTCTATTAACTGTAGCAAACCTAATATAATTAGATTGTCTAATTATATGCTCACTTTATATTTATATATTATTAATGAGATTAATAATATTTATTGTCACAAATGAAAACTATGTTAAATTAGTTTAACTTAATGTTTTCTAGAATTCTTTGATTATGAGATAATCAAGTCTTTATTATGAGATAATCAAGTTAGTAATAATTATGAGATAATTACTACAATATAATTAAAGGTAAATAAATCATTATTAAGATATTGATTTTTATTTGCCATTGGAGACAAAGCCATATGGCTTACCATGTCATCCAAGCAATTATGTCTATTAGGTGGCTTGTATACACCTAATATATTTGTCATTTGCTAATGCATTTTATACTTTGGTATGGCCTCCACATTTATGTGTTTGCCATTGAAAGAAAGCATTAGATGCTTAATGACAAAAATTTTATCTTTAGCTTATCATTTCTTATGCTTTGGTATGGCATTCACATTTTTGTGTTGGCCATTGCAAGAAAGTATTAGATGCTTAATGACAAGATTAGTTGGATTGTGTAAGAGAATATAATCTCTACTATTTCTCTCACTTCCTAAGGTTAACATTTTGCAAACATTCACACAATTGTTGTGAGAAAGATTTGAGAGAAAATAGATAGAGTTCAAACATTCATAAGTGTTGTGAGAGTGTTTGAAATTGCTAAAGCCAAACACCAATTGTGACATCTTGATTCTCTAAATCGTTTAGAGTTTAATCTCTGTGAATGAAGTCCACACTTCGGTTTGTTGATTTCGAGTCATAGTTCGAAAGATCGAGTGGTTGATCCAAGTGTTGGACAACAAAAGATTGATCTTGGCTACTACAACAAAGGAAGAATGCAAAGAAAATTTTAAAGATCCATACCGGACCTGGTGCCACCACAAACAACTTCCGCCGCGCTAAGGAAAGTCGTTTCCTACAATTGGCATCGATAGCTTAAGGTTGAAAAGTTTTCTTAACCCTTCTCATTTTTGTTTTATTAATTTATATAAGATAGAGATTATTAAAATGCATGTTGTGATGAGTAGGCACAATTAGATTCATGAGATGAATGGTTTTAATGATCCCGTGATGAATGTTTGCTTTTGATTCATGTGATGAATGTGTTACGTTGATCGTTAATTTTTCCGGCTCTTGTTTTTAGCATTGGAAATGTAGGACCATACGGTCATATTCTTTCAAGTGTTGTAAGTTTAGAACATAAGGTCATATTCTTTCAAGTGTTGTAAGTTCATTTCCTTTGTAATAAGTTCATTATGTAACCCTATTTGTAAATTGGAGGAGCCGTTGCCGCGAAAGACTTTTGACGAAGAAATTCCGCAAAGAAGTCAACAACACTCCATGGAACATGTTTTGGAGACTAAGGGATGCCTTGGATTTATTATACTAATTAGATTAGTATAGAAAAATAAGAGCCCGGTCAACGCAATTTGTAATATGTTTGATTTTACAAAATCCAGCCCCTGGAAACTGGGTTGCATCGCGAATCAACTCCTTTGCGCATCATGACGCGCCCAGCTAACGGGAACAGAGGCTTCTGCCTCGTTTCCATCGCGACACAGGTCCTATTGGGTCGTGACGTAATCATTCTAGTTTCTGGAAGTGTGGGTGTCGCGACGCCCACCTGTGAGCGTCGCGACGCCCAGACCTGGGTTAATATGTATGTTTAAAGTGTTTAATAACATGTCATATAGCCTAGGGTGCCTACTCTTGTATTTTCACATGCCATAACATGTAGATATGCATGATATTCTAGTCATAAAATATGATTTTATGTAATTTAAATATTAAATAAGAATACGAGATGCATGCAAACAGATTAATAAGATTAATTGGTATAAGGGTTTAAAAATTGTGAATTCAAGTTTTAGAAATAAATGGACCTTATGAGTACATTTTTTTCCTTGGTATATCGGATGGAAACCCGGACATAAATTCCATAGCCGGTTCCGAATGGACGGTAATATGGTATGCACTCGGGATACAATATCACGTACCTTTGGAATAAATGATGTGCTTTTATCGATTAAATGGTTTAATGACATTTGGTTCATTCGTTGAATTCTAAATTTTAAAACCTATAAGTGGACTTGTAATTTAAGAGTTAAATTGATTAGATCACTATACAACTTGATTAAATTACTTTAATTAAGTTAATTGGTTAGTAGAGACTAATCTGGATTAGTGAATAAAATTTTAAGAGTTAAAATTGATTAGATCACTAAATTATCAACTAGTATTAAAAAGGTTGTGACTTTAGCCGAGCATAATTTAAAATTATAAGATACTAGTGAGATATAAACCTTACACTTCAAAATAGTGATTGGGAGAGGGGTATACCACAATATATCCCACGATCTCCATTATTATCCGGAAACATGAGATTCAATAGGCGCCTCGAGATGAATTTGCTTTCGTCCCCCTATGGATGGTGTCCTTTTTGGGTCAATATCAGGTTTGGATTCTGAAAGGATAGAGACTCTAGATGTATCTGGTGATTTGACCTACCCTATGGTGGCACTTCACTAGTTAAATCCAAGGGTTCCGAAATAATGGGTCACACTCACAAAGGAATGATTAAGTTGTTAATCAAAGCTTCCTTGATCAAAATAACGGTAGTTGATTAATATAAGAATAAGAGTCATTTTAGATATATTAATCAATTGACAATGTCTCAGTCTATCATGCGAATACTTGACCTACCCTACGGCGGCACTTATTTGTGGGATGATAGATAACCGTGGCATAGTAATTCTTTTAGGTTTCTAATTCATTATACATTGATCATGCATCATGTTTAATTTTATGCCTAAATGTTTCACAATTTTAATATGCGATGAATGAATGTTGAATACGCGTTTATTATTTTTTCAGTCATGGCATCTGCAATTATCTCAATTCTCAAACAATAAGAAAAATTAACCGAGGGTAATTATGTTAAATGGAAAAGTGACATGAATGTTATCTTGGTCTGCGAAGACCTTAAATTTGTCCTAATTGAGGAATGTCCTCCTAAGCCAGCACCAAATGTTGACAGATCTGCACATAATGCCTGTAATAATTGGATTAAAGCTGATGAGAAAGCCCATAGCTATTTGATAGGATCCATCTTTGAGGTTCTTACTGCACAACATGAGACTATGGAGACAACATCAATGATTATGCAGTCATTACAGAACATGTTTGGGCAACCTTCAAACCGGCAACAACATGAGGCAATAGTCTCTATATTGACTGCTAGAATGAAGGAAGGCACATCAGTCCGAGACCATGTGTTGAGGATGATGTCTCATCTTAATATGGCTGAAACCCATGGTTCACGTATCAATGTGCAAAGCCAGGTGATAATGATCATGGAAACCCTTCCGAAGAGTTTCCTACAGTTTAAAAGCAACTGTTCTATGAATAAATTGACTTTTACGTTGACTGAACTGCTAAATAAGCTCACCAATTACGAGTCCGTTATGAATGGTCCTCGTAGTCATATGCCGAGGCAAATGTTGCTGAATCTTCTAAATCTGCAAAGAAGAAAAAGAAAGGCAATTGGAAGGCAAAGGCAAAACCAATGAAAAAGAAAAACAACAAAAGCTCCAAATGAACCAATGCCAAAGGAAAATATTTCCATTGTGAACAACAAGGGCATTGGAAAAGGAATTGTCTGAAATACCTTGCAGAGCTTAAAGAGAAGAAGAATACAGGTAAATATGATTTACTTGTCATTGAGTCTCTTTTGGTGGAGGATGATAAATCCATATGGATTGTTGATTCCGGTGCCACTAACCATTTTTGTTGTTCTTTGCAGCTACTTGACTCATGGAGGGACCTTGCTGAAGGTAGTTTACCATGAGAGTTGGGACATGGGATGCTGTTTCAGCAAAAGCAAGGGGAGTTTCAAATTTGAATTTTAATAAAAGTTATTTATGTTTCAATGGTGTGCTATATATTTCTGGTTTTCGCATGAATTTGATTTCTGTAACAAAACTTATGGAATGTGGTTTTTCTATTTCATTTAATAATAAATCAGTTATTATTAGTAGAAATGGATAAAATATATGCACGGGAAATTCCGAAAATAACCTATATGTAATAAGGCCATTAATGCATGAATCACTGCTTAATACTGAAATGTTTAAGATTGAAATATCTAAAACTAAACCCAAAAGATTTCTCATGATGATACCTATTTATGGTACCTTAGACTTGGTCACATTATCCTTGACCGGATAGATAGACTAATTAAGAATGGAGTTTTAAATCAGTTAAAACTCATACTTTACTTGTTTGTGAATCCTATCTAGAAAGTAAAATGACCAAGAGACCTTTTACTGGAAAAGGGATAAGAGCCAAAGAAACACTTGAGCTAATACATTCAGACGGATCGATGAATGTAAAAGCCCGAGGTGGTTATGAATACTTCGTCACTTTCATTGACGATTATTCTAGATATTGGTATGTTTACCTAATGCAGCACAAGTCAGATACATTTGAAAAATTCAAAGAATATCGTGCTGAGGTTGAGAACCAGTTAGGTAAAAGCATCAAAATTCTACGGTTAGATCGTGGAGGAGAATAACTTGATAGAGATTTTGAGGAATTCTTAGTTGAGCATGGAATTGTTTCACAGCTCACAGCACCTGGAACACCACAATAAAATGGTGTTGCAGAAATGAGAAATCGGACCCTACTAGACATGATGAGATCAATGTTTAGTTATAGCACTCTACCTAGTTCATTTTGGGGGTATGCATTGCAAACTGCAATGTATATCCTGAATGTAGTTCCTTCTAAGTATGTTTCTAAGACTCCATTAGAGTTATGGAATGGTCATAAAGCTAGTTTGTGACATTTCTGCATATGGGGGTGTCCGACACATGTGCTAAAGAACAAGACTACTAAGTTGGAACCACGTTCACAAGTGTGCCTATTTGTAGGCTATCCTAAGGAAACTAGGGTGGATTCTTTTATAGTCCAGAAGATAATAAAGTATTTGTGTCGACAAATGCTACTTTTCTTGAGGAGGACTATATGAGAGAGTTAAAACCTCGAAGTAAAGTGTTACTTGAGGAGTTACATGCTGGTAGGACTAGTACACCATTGTCAAATGTTGACAAAGATATAACACCTTCTACATCTGAAAGTCAGATGCAAGTTTATCAGGATACCATACCACCTAGACGTAGTGGGAGAGTTGTAAGACAGCCTGAAAGCTATCTAGGAAATGGTGAGGTGAAAGTTGTTGCATCTTGGATGGTATAGATGATCCATTGACCTATCATAATGCAATGGAAGATACTGATAAAGAGGAATGGCTCAAAGCCATGAACCTTGAGATGAAGTCTATGTACTCTAACTCAGTCCAGGAACTTGTAGACTAACCTGATGGAGTAAAACCCATAGGTTGCAAGTGGATCTACAAGAGAAAAAAAGGAATAGATGGGAAAGTACAGACTTTCAAGGCTAGGCTAGTTGCAAAGGATTATACCCAGAAAGAGGGAGTTAACTATGAAGAAACTTTATCACCAGTAGCCATGCTTAAATCCATCAAGATTATTTCCATTGCCGCATATTATGACTATGAGATTTCGCAAATGGACGTCAAGACTGCATTCTTGAATGGAAATTTTGATGAGAGTATCTATATAGTACAACCAGAATGGTTCATTACCTAATGTCAAGAGCAAAACGTTTACAAGTTGCAAAGGTTCATTTATGGACTTAAGTAAGCATCTAAATCTTGGAACATAAAGTTTGATACTAAGATCAAGTCTTATAACTTTGAGCAGAACATCGATGAGCCTTGTATCTACAAGCGCATCATTGATGGGAATGTGGTTTTCCTTGTGTTATACGTCGATGATATTTTACTCATTGGGAATGATGTAAAGATATATTCGGACGTGAAAATCTGGCTAGCTAACCAATTCCAAATGAAAGATTTGGGAGAGGCAAGTTATGTAATTGAGATCCAGATCATTCGGGATCGCAAGAAACGACTATTAGCAATGTCTCAAGCAACCTATATCGACAATATTCTTATACGATTTGGTATGCAGAATTCCAAGAAAGGTAATTTACCTTTCAGACATGAAATTCATTTGTCTAAGGAACAGTCTCCTAAGACACCTCAAGTAGTTGAGGAGATGAGACATATACCCTATGCTTCAGCAGTTGGAAGTATTATGTATGCTATGTTATGCACGAGATCAGACATCTATTTTACAGTGGGAGTGGTCAGTAGGTTTCAATCCAACCCAGGATTAGATCATTGGGTAGCGGTGAAACATATTCTCAAGTGTCTTCGGAGAATGAGAAATTATATGCTTGTATATACAAGTCAAGATATAATTCTGAGAGGATATACAGACTCTGATTTTCAGACGGATGTCGATTCTAGGAAATCAACATCTGGATCAGTGTTCACCTTTGGTGGTTGGGCTATAGTATGGAGGAGCATAAAGCAATCTTGTATTGCTGACTCCACCATGGAGGCTGAATATGTAGCAGCTTATGAAACAGCTAAGGAAGCAGTCTGTTTCCATAAATTCTTGGCAGATCTGGAAGTTGTTCCAAATATGGATAAACCGCTCACACTTTATTGTGATAATAGTGGTGCAGTGGCGAACTCCAAAGAACCAAGAAGCCACAAGAGGGGTAAGCATATTGAGAGGAAATATCAGCTCTTCAGTGAGATAGTGCATGTTAGTGTTCCTAGAACATGCCAAGGATCTCTAAGGTGATTTGTGTGTGAATAAATCAAAGAAAGTTGCGTAAATACTCACTTTGATCGGATGAAGTTCAAGACTTTTTCTTATTTGTTGGAAGCTCCAAGCCTTTGATTTGAATTCCAAACTCAAGGGTGAGTTTCCCTATCACCTTTAATTGACTCCCAAAGTGCTAGCTTTGTCCAAAAATGGAAGCAAATTTTCTCTCCAAGAGAAAGGAAGAATCAGCCATGTAGAGATAAATGAGAGAGATGAGTGAATAATGTGTTGACTTGGTTGGTGTGTGTTTTAAAATAATCCAATTACTTTTTCAAACCACTTCCATCACAATTAAATGTAGCCAACTACTCGCATCAAGTGTCAAAAGGTTGATGTAAGTAAAGTGGGTCCCACCACTATAAATTCAAAATTAGAGTTGGCTTACTCAACACACTTTGGGCCCGGTTCTTTTAATCTGACTAAATGAAATTTTTGTCGCTACGTAATTAAATCTAATTTAATTAAATAATAATACCCAGTAAAATTATAACGGAAGTCGCTTACGAATTAATTCCAAATTAATTTGTTCGCTTAAATTAAAATTTAATTTTAATTTCGTATTGAAATCCAATTTCAATTAATATATCTAATATATTATTTTAGCCCAATTAATTAAATTAAATAGTAAAATCCAATTTCACTATTTAATTTTCTTTACCGATTAATTCCAAATTAATCGTGTTCTCTCCTATTGACGAATTTAATCCCAGATAAATTCTCGACGTAATTAATCACATATTAATTCTTTCTCTGATAATTAATCCTAGATTAATTCTTACCGTAATTAATCCCAGATTAATTTTCTCTCTCATAATTAATCCTACATTAATTTTGTTTCGAGTCAAATGTCATCGGTGAATCTTTGGGAAGCGACCCAAGTGATCCCTGGATATGTTGGCAGTAAATACGGTCATCGAACTATCCGAACACGTGCGTACCCGGTACCATGTTCTTACCAATTTACAAGACATGGTTGGCTTCTAGCAAAGCACCGTGCCTACCAAATTCTCCAGAAATATATTCAACATGGAATATATTTATAATCTATATCAAGCGTAGTATACAATGTATTGCGTATTACGATCCAGTATCGGATGTCACATGCTAGGCCTAGGGCTGGAAATGTGTCTGCCCCGTACAAAACATATATCGGATCACTAGCAACTAGTCTCCTTAATCGGATAATCATGACCTAGTCATACTATCCCGATAATTATAGCATTTATGGGTACTAGTTATGTATCCATGCGGGATCATCATCTCCATATGACTGAAGTGATACTTTCATCTTGACATCACACCCAACACACTACGATTCTCAGTGTACCCAGAAGAGGCGTACACAGAACCTGTTAAAGCCTCGGATCACCAAAACCAAAGTATACTGATTGTCGCAAGTATTAGCGATGCAAGTCTCAGGTTAAGACCAAATACACTTACCCTGATTCGAATTCCCATAGACACATAGTCATACTACCAATGGGATTCTGAGGGGTCTATCCAGAGCGAAGCTGTTCCCGATCCAACGGCCAACAGAACCTCCTATCACACTTGCATATATATCCAATACTTAAGTATTTGAGAACTATGCCATTAAGCTTCCATAACGCGCACAAGTGCAATACTAGTCTATTCCGCATTATCGATGTCCAGTCTCGATAATACTACGACCAGAGATATTTAATGATTAAACCTTTCGTGGATTAATATTGTCTCACATCTTATTAATTCGATACTAATCATATGGACTTTTATCATTTATATATCCAAGTAATCCAATTATAACTGATAAAAGAGCAATTTCATTTGTCACATAGTTAATTTGTACAAAGAACACCATGTCTTTTACAAACAGTGATGCTATTGGTCATAATTATCCAACAATCTCCCACTTGGCCTATAGCTAATCACTTAAGTGTCCAACACCTGAACTATGTACGGGTCGCTCATGCTTATTCTGAGATATCGCTTCCGTCAGCGGATATCCAAGGTTATCATCTGAAATGATCTTTTGATCTTGACATCGCCACGATGTATGATCTCACGAATCAGATGAAACCATTCAAAGTACACACTTGGTTCATTGATGAGACCGTAATTCCTTAGCCTGTGCTGTAGCCCAGCTCAGCTGTTAACAGAATTACTCCTAATCCAATTAAGAATTTTGTAGATCCAAAATGCTTTTTTTGCTGCCTCAGCCGCATCAATATAATCAGCTTTTGTTGTTGAATTGGCAACAGTATCTTGCTTGGAAGATTTCCAGCTCACTGTTCCGTTATTCAAACAAAATATATACCCTTATTGTGACTTACAATCGTCATTATCGGTTAGGAAACTTGCGTCGGTGAACCTAGTCACTTCAAGTTCTCCTTCTCCATAGATTAAGAATGCATCCTTAGTTCGTCTAAGATACTTAAGGATGTTTTTTACATCAATCCAGTGACTATCACCTGGATCGGCCTGATTGTGACTTCAAATGCTCAAAGCATATGAGACAACAGGTTGCGTACATGTCTAACATAGTACGCGTTCTTGGAGAGTGCCAACAACTTTTAGATCTATCCTAGTAAATCCTTATTCCTACAACAAAGGTTGCATCTCCCAAGTATTTCATGGAGAATTTTAATGAAAGCCAAGCTTTCACCGATTTTAGTATGGGAATTTCATTGCTAAGAAGTAATACATCATCAACGTATAGGACAATCATTGTCAGTGCGCTCCTATTAACCTTCTTATATACACCAGAATCATCTTCATTTTGAATGAAACCATATTCCATTATGATCTTATCAAAACGTTGGTTCTAAGAACATAATGCTTGCTTCAATCCATAAATGGATTGGTTTAACTTGCAAACCTCGTTTGCATGTTTTGGTATGACAAAACTGTCAGGGTGTTGTATAAAACATCCTCCAAAAGGTTTCCATTAAGGAAAGCGGTTTTGATGACCATCTGCCATATTTCATTATGAAATATGCAGCAGTAGAAGTATTATCCGAGTGGATTTAATCATGGCAACGAGTAAAAGGTTTCTTCGTAATCAACACCATGTTGATGACGATAACATTTCGCTAAAAGCCTAGCTTTGTACGTTTGTATGTTTCCATCAATGTCTGTCTTCATCATGAAGACTCATTTACTACCAATAGGCACAATACCTTCTAGTACATCAACCAGTGTACAAAATAAGTATAGCACTATTCAATGCGTATCCCATGAAGGAAATTGGTAGCTACATACGACTCATCATTAACCTTACCATGTGCAACAAAGTTCGGTTTCTCCGTTCGGACACATCACTCAATTGAGGTGTTCCGGGAGGAGTCCACTGTGAAAGAATACCATACTCTTTCAAGTATTCTTGAAACTCATTGCTTAAGTATTCTACACCACAGTCTAACCACAATATTTTTAATACTTTTGTCAGTCTGTTTTTCTACTTCGTGTCGAAACTCTTAGAATTTCTCAAAAGTTTCCGACTTGTGTTTCATAAGATACACATAACCATAACGCGATGCAACATCCGTAAAGGTTATGAAGTATTCATATTCATCTCTAACCTAGCTAGACATGGGCCCACATACGTCACCATGAACGAGGGCTAACAGCTCGGTGGCACGTGTACCTTTACTGCTAAAAGGCACTTTAGACACTTTGCCTAATAAATAAGATTCGTAGACGTCATATGATTTAGGATCAAATCTGTCCATAGTATCCATTCTTCAAAAGAGTGGATATACGAGTCTTGTTAATGCGTCCCAAATGACAATGCCACAAATAAGTCTCATCTGATTTACTCAGTTTGAGCTTTTTGTTTGTCATGTTATATGTTTGAGATTCATTTATATTCGAAATATAAATATTGTTATTCACACTAATGTGTATATATAAATATCATCTTTATAAACAAAACACCCAGTGTTATGGAACATAAAGGTATACCCGCAACGGGTTAAACTAGATATAGAGATAATGTTTCTAGTCAAACTAGGTGCATTATCACAGTTTCCTAATTTAAGTACGTGCTCAAAGGACAGTTCCAAAACTTAGGTTCCCAAACCCAAAACAGCGACTCTCGTCCCATTTCTGACTCGCAGGTTTATCTCATCTGAAGCCAATCTCCTGCTAATCAGCAGATCCCGCACATCAGTACATATGTATGTACCACGCCCATTATCAAAATACAATTTTAAACCTAGCAGTGGATATGTTTATAACAAAAATACCTGAAGTTGGAGCCTTACCCGCCTTCACTTCCTTTATGTCTACCTTGTCCATACAGCAGTCACGCTTCCAGTGACCCATTTGCCACAGTTTAGGCAGACATGTTGGGATATTTCCTTAGACTTCCCAGAAGGCTGTGACGATTTTACCTTTGCCATTTTCTTCACACCCCCAGAAGCCTTCGGCCAAGCCTTGGCCTTCTGGGATGTCGAAGTAAGATGCGCTTGGCGCTTCTTGCCCTTTTGGAAGCTCTGGCTCTGCCTCCTTGAGCATAGCCATTAACTCCCCAAGAGTTCTCTCTTGGTTCAAGATGAACCCGCCCCAGCATTCGGGCAGAGACTGTAATGTCAAATCTATGGAAGTCTCGGCCTCGTAGGTAATGCCCAACTAAACTAGTTGTTCGATGTCAGCAATCATCTGCGACACCTAGTGCTCGACAGATATACCCTTTGACATACGCGAGTGAAAGAGCTTCTTTTACAATTTGTACTTCTAAGATCTAAGGTTATATCTATGAAGATCCTTTAATTTCAACATCATGGTACAAGGATTTAATCCTTTATTCTGACGACGAAATTAAGGAGTCATTGCGACAAGCATGACAAATTGAGCACTTAAGTTATCATCACGATGAGTCTTCCTAAGCTCATGCTCTACTCTTTTCTCAATTCCGGGCTAATGGCCTGATGGGTTTCTCTATGCAATAGAGTAACTTCTTAGCTCCCAGGACTATCCTGAGATTCATTTCCCAATCTGAAAATTTACGGCGTTAAAGACATTTTCACCCATGATTATGTCATTTGATGCTAATCTTTCAGTCATCTTGATTGTTATAGTCCAACTATCCAATCAACGATTTTGGGTACACTCAAAATGTAATGGTCACTAAAGTTCAACTATATAATCAACTACAAATGGAGTAGTATTTTAAGTACAGTCCAACTGTTCATAGAAAACAATAATATATATTAGTCCAACTAATATGTATTTATAACAATGATAAATAAAATAAAAGAGCGTGTGTTGGCAAGTATCTAAACGAAATTACAAATTTAATACTAGCCTCCTACTATTTTTCGGCGAGCCTCTAACCCTCTGTGGAGTACTCGGGAAACCTAGTTTCCTAGTGGGCTAGAATCCCATTAAATAACACACAACCTTGACTTTGGCCAACAAGCTGTATGAAACTTAACTAGGTAGTTCTCTAAGATCAATTAGATCACATCCAATTCCTAGATCCGGTAGGTGGATCTCCAAGTCCGAAACATATATCCAATATATGTCAATATATCCAATATATTTCCTAACCTTTTTCCCCTGAATTAATTAAGCCTTGGCTTTGGCTCAACAAACTTAATGATTCCAGTTAAGCGGGATCCATTGACAGTGGGAAAGCTTCGTAATCCACGTCGATGAACTAGAAGTGACCTTGACTTTGGCCAACAAGTCACAACCGCCCAAGACATGCGATATAGAACAAAGATTTCGTGGTTCAAACACATCCGCGATGGACATTGATCTTGACTTTGGCCAAAAAACCAATGCCAATCTTGGATCTTGAGAGAGAACCACTCAATTGAAGGAAAAACGCTTAATATTTGATGAGGGTTTTTCACGTAATTGGCAACCAATTTATTATCTTTGATTAGGTCTCATCATACACCCTTAAGCATGCATTCTAAAAGCATAATAAGGCACGAAATAAATTAATAATGATATACGGATGGATATATAACAAATTTGTTCCTAGAATAAATCTCTCCATTTCCTCTCTCCCGCTAGCACTATTCATACTTCTACCCAATTGCATAACACTAAAAGAAATCTCATTTGCATTGAGGGGAATTGGTGAGAAGAGAATAGAGATAATAGGCTGGACACGCAGGTCCAATTTAAATAAATTCTAAATTTATTACAACAATTTCCAAAATTGGCCTCACCCTTCTAATATCCATCTGATATACATTATTCATACAATACATCCAAGTATTCACACATAGCATGTTATTCAATCAATCTAATCTAATTAATTAATCTTTGAATTAAAGACCATCCAATGTTCAAACAACAATTTGATTTGCGCGAGTCCAACTCGTTTAAGAATAAATACTCAAAGTACGTATTCTTGAATTATATCGAACTACAATTTTAAATCCAATTTAAATTGTATCCAATACTAATTCATATTTATTTTCAAATTAAATAATTACACTTATTTAGGTGCCTTAAAGACTTGGATTCCAAATCCAATCCAATTGGGTCTCAAAGGCCCAATTAGTATCCAATAATATTCAATTAAAGTCCAATGGGCTTTCAATTAATTCTTTAGGTGTGGGCTTTGGCCATTATGGATTAAACCCAAGATGCCAAGGCCCAATAAGGAATCACCATTTGCCCAAATCAATTTTGGCCCATTGGGCCCAATTAAATTATTAAAGACCCAATTGTCATAATTGGACTTTATGGAAATGGTTTTAGGCCCAATTGGATCCAACCCAATTGACCAAAACCAAACTTGGCCCAATCAAGCCCATTAAGCCCAAATACACTGAATTAGCCCAATTTAATAAATTCCAAATTTAAAGACTAATACAAATTAACATAATATTCTAAATATCATATTAATTTTTATTAAAGTGTATTTAACATAATTAATCAACTAATCTAATTTTTCCAAAACACTAATTAATCCAATTAATCATGCTCATTAATTCCAATTAATGTCCAACATAAATTGAAGCAAAATCAATTCTACAACATGCTTAGGCTCACAGTTTTGGCAATGAAATTATAATGCAATTTGATTTCAATCCAATTAAATCAACATCTAACATACATTTCATGCCAACAACACATCCAATTGTCAAATTTTCAAAAAATCACCATGAGCACAACCTAGGGTATATTCGGCCATGTCAAAGGATTTGGGGATTTTTGATCAAATCAATTTTTCACAAATCCATCAATGCACAAATCCAATTCAACATCAAATAAACATAACCAAACAACCAATTTAGGCAAATCATGCTCCAAACACAAAATCCCAAATTAAACTCATGAACCCTAGATTTTCAAATCAAACTTAGGATGGATCTGATACCATTGTTAGTGTTCCTAGAACATGCCAATGATCTCTAAGGTGATTTTTGTGTGAATAAATCAAAGAAAGTTGCGGAAATACTCACTTTGATCGGATGAAGTTCAAGACGTTTTGTTCATTGCTGGAAGCTCCAAGCCTTTGATTTGAATTCCAAACTCAAGGGTAAGTTTCCCTATCACCTCTAATTGACTCCCAAAGTGCTAGCTTTGTCCAAAAATGGAAGAAAATTTTCTCTCCAAGAGAAAGGAAGAATCAGCCATGTAGAGAGAAATGAGAGAGATGCGTGAATAGTGTGTTGACTTGGTTGGTGTGTGTTTTAAAATAATCCAATTACTTTTTCAAACCACTTCCATCACAATTAAATGTAGCCAACTACTCACATCAAGTGCCAAAAGGTTGATGTATGTAAAGTGGGTCCCATCACTTTAAATTCAAAATTTGAGTTGGCTTACCCAACACACTTTGGGCCCGGTTCATTTAATCTGACAAAACGAATTTTCCATCGCTACGTAATTAAATCTAATTTAATGAAATAATAATACCCAGTAAAATTATTACGGAAGTCGCTTACGAATGAATTCCAAATTAATTGGTTCGCTTGAATTAAAATTTAATTTTAATTCCGTATTGAAATCCAATTTCAATTAATATATCTAATATATTATTTTAGCCCAATTAATTAAATTAAATAGTAAAATTCAATTTCACTATTAAATTTACTTTGCCGATTAATTCCAAATTAATCGCGTTCTCTCCTCTCGATGAATTTAATCCCAGATAAATTCTCGACACAATTAATCCCATATTAATTCTTTCTCTGATAATTAATCCTAGATTAATTCTTGCCGTAATTAATCCCAGATTAATTTTCTCTCTCATAATTAATCCTAGATTAATTCTGTTCAAGTCAAATGTCATCGGTGAATCTTTGGGAAGCGACCCAAGAGATCCCTGGATATGTTGGCAGTAAATACGGTCATCGGACTATCCAAACACGTGCGTACCCGATACCATGTTCTTACTGATTTACAAGACATGGTTGGCTTCTAGCAAAGCACCGTGCCTACCCAATTCTCCAGAAATATATTCAACATGGAATATATTTATAATCTATATCAAGTATAGTATACAATGTATTGCGTATTACGATCCAGTATCAGATGTCATATGCTAGGCCTATAGCTAGAATTGTGTCTGCCCCGTTCGAAATATATATTAGATCACTAGCAACTAGTCTCTTTAATCGGATAATCATGACCTAGTCATACTATCCCGATAGCTATAGCATTCATGAGTACTAGTTCTGTATTCATGCGTGATCATCATCTCCATATGACTGAAGTGATACTTCCATCTTGACATCACACCCAACACACTACGATTCTCAGTATACCCAGAAGAGGTGTACACAGAACCTGTTAAAGCCCCGGACGACCAAAACCAAATTATACTGATTGTCGCAAGTATTAGCGATGCAAGTCTCAGGTTAAGACCAAATACACCTACCCTGATTCGGATTCCTATAGACACATAGTCATACTACCAATGGGATTCTGATGGGTCTATCCAGAGCGAAGCTGTTCCCGATCCAACGGCTAACAAAACCTCCTATCACACTTGCATAAGTATCCAATACCTAAATATATGAGAACTATGCCGTTAAGCTTCCATAACGCGCACAAGTACAATTCTAGTCTATTCTGCATTATCAATGTCCAGTCTCGATAATACTACGACAATGGATATTTAATGATGAAACCTTTCGTGGATTAATTTTGTCTCATATCTTATTAATCCGGTACTAATCATATGGACTTTTATCATTTATATATCCAAGTAATTCAATTACAAATGATAAAAGAGCAATTTCATTTGTCACATAGTTAATTTATACAAAGAACACCATGTCTTTTACAAATAGTGATGCTATGAGTCATAATTGTCCAACAGTGCAGAGAGGAGATGTCGTTGTCACGTAGATTTCATCCAATGAAAACCTAGCTGATCTGTTTACAAAGACCTTATCGGCTAAAGTGTTTGAAGGTCACCTAAAGGGTTTAGGATTACATGACATGTCCCATTTGCTCTAGTCCAAGTGGGAGATTGTTGGAATTTATGTCCTAAAACGTCATGTATTATAAAACGGAATTGATTATTGTAATAATAATAAATGCATTATTCATTTGATCAAAGTTGTTTGATTTATATCGCATGTTGTCCAATTGTCTTGTTTACCTTGATTACTATTGTACCTTCAGACTTAATGTATGTTTGATGCACAAGAGGATTTATGTCTGAAGTTTGTAATCTAAATAGTCCGTAGAGAGCAAACAAAGAGGGTACTTTGTTTGTGGTTTATCTATAGCTGCGGTCCATTCTAAACGTTTATGACGACCTTGATCCGGGATCGTTCATCTAGTGAAATGGGAATAGAGGCACCATGTATGATGAGATCATATAGGACTGGCTCAGATAAATACGAATTTCTTATAACATCTGTTAACCAAAGATATTCATTTTATCTAATAGATGGTCATATATGGATTCGATCTTAATCCTGAGTGTACTACGAAGTCCTGCATGACAGACTATGTACTTTGATTTACTATGGTGAGGTTGGTGTTGCATTCCCGGTCAATAACTACGTATTTTGGGGATATGGTTTGGTGTGTAGCTGGGAACGTTTTACATAGATATGAAATTCACTCATTCTTACGAGAAGTAGAAGAATATCTTTTTTAAGAGTTGATTCAAGACTTGAATAATTTGAGCACTCAACCTTTCTATTACGAATAGAAAGTTTTATATTCATAATTGTTATGAATTAATTGTTTATTATAGAATCAATGGTGCTTAAGAGACAAAATATTTAGAGGGGTTTAACAAATTTTTGACCCGACTCTATTTATGAGATATTCGTGAAGGGTTATATCCATATGTAATGACTATATCGATGGACACCGAAGATGTTCAGTTTTATTTTATCCATCTATGGTAACGAGAGTTCAACATAGAGTTTTTAGTGGAATAACGCGGAGTTAATAATTCATAATATTTGATTAAAGATTTTAATTAATTTACCATTGGAGCCAAAGTCATATGGCTTACCATGTCATCCAAGTAATTATGCCTATTAGATGGCTTATATACACCTAATATATCTGTCATTTGCTAATGCATTTTATGCTTTTGTATAGCCTCCACATTTATGTGTTTGCCATTGAAAGAAAGCATTAGATGCTTAATGACAAAAATATTATCTTTAGCTTATCATTTCTTATGCTTTGGTATGGCATTCACATTTTTGTATTGGCCATTGCAAGAAAGCATTAGATGGTTAATGACAAGATTAGTTGGCTTGTGTAAGAGAATATAACCTCTACCATTTCTCTCACTTCCTAAGGTTAACATTTTGCAAACATTCACATAATTGTTATGAGAAAGATTTGAGAGAAAATATAGAGAGTTCAAGCATTCACAAGTGTTGTGAGAGTGTTTGAAATTCCTAAAGACAAACACCAATTGTGACATCTTGATTCTCTAAATCATTTAGAGTTTAATCTTTGTAAGTGAAGCCCACACTTCAGTTTGTTGGTTTCGAGTCATAGTTCGGAAGATCGAGTGGTTGATCCAAGTGTTGGACAACAAAGGATTGATCTTGGCTACTACAACAAAGGGAGAATGCAAAGATAATTTTAAGGATCCATACCGGACCCGGTGCCACCACAAGCAACGTTTGCCGCGCTAAGGAAAGTTGTTTCCTACAGCTAGAGACCGTCAACGCCGCATAGAGGAGTGAGAGGTGCGGTTTAAGGATCATGCCCTTGAACGCCAACTCAAGATGGTGAACCGGCGTCTCTCCCATTTTGAGGTAGATTCCATACGATGAGAGGTCCACATGAAGGGGCTACATTCTCGTGGTGCACCGAGAGCTCCAGAGGCTGAGGATTCTGAAGAGGGATCCGATGGGAGGAGACATTTTTTGATGAGTTGGACAACTTTGTATATATTTTTGTATTAAGACAATAAAACATCATTTGTTTAAACATTTGAATTCATTGAAAATATTTCCATTCTTCACTTGCCTTTTCTAATTTACTACAATGCTTTAATCATATTAACAACCCTTCAAAATCCTTCGGTTGGACTTTATCCTGCTTATAGATAGGGATCGTGTCTTGCCGTATATAATTGAAGTCCAACCGAATATAAGAAATAAACATGTGGCCACTCTTCCAGACATGAGTGAAACTCCATCTAGATATGCCTCGATGTCTCATGGCTGTAGAATCCATTCTGAGAGTGAAATTGATGTCCAAGATCCAGTTGTATTCATGCCCCCCCCCCCCGAAGTTATCTTCATGGCTTGATCTATACAAGATCATGTTGTGTCCCTCATCCGCGGGGTGTCTGACTGGTCGCCCGCGGGGTGTCTGACTGGTCGCCTCCAGACTTAGATCAACTCTCTGCACTCCGTTATCTTCATTAAGTCAAATAGATTATGTCTTCTTGAAAGCTGCCTCAACATTTTAGGACATTAAAAGTCACATGTTTTATTTTCACGAGCATGAGTTATGCCCTCTATCAGAGAAATTTGTTGTTATCTTAGGTCTGCAGGTTTCTCCCTCTACTCCCCTAGCGATACCTTTTTCCCAAAGTCATTACCCCATGAAGGTTCTGAAGCTTTTCTGTTCGGCCCTGACGAGATGGATAAGATAATATCGCTTCTAAAATGGAGATTAGATCCCACCATTGGAAGAGTGTGGTTATATTTTGCATCTCGACGCGATACTTGCTGACAGGTCATGATAGTGGGAGAGGTGATTACTGGCTGCTCCACATTGTTCAAGGTATCAGGTGTGGCTATGATCATTCTGTTGTTATCTTGGCAGAGACGCTCCATGCTTTGGATGAAATCAAAGAGAATCCTGCCAACCGATTTCTAAGTAGTCATTTACTCTTGCAGGTATACCCAACATTTTACCTAGGTCAACCATTCAGATTTTCAGCCTAGCGAGCTACTCTAACTTTTTCCTCGGTCGCCATTTCGGGTTTTCAATCCATCAAGCTAACCATTTTTTTTCCTGGTGTGGCTCCAAGAGAAGTTAAGGCTTATTACTCATCCGTCGGTTTTCATTCTTACTTCTTATGGCCCACGACATCATCTAGCACATATTATAGTGAAGAAGAACCTTTCTTACATTTCATGGAAATAATGGCTGCAATAAGTATCCGACGTAGAGATTTTATGGATGTACCTCTCCCGGGCCTCCATTCCAGTTTATTCTATCTCCCAGCCAGACTTTTTCAGCAGTATGACCGTTCCCCACTTCTTACTCCTGATAGGCGTATTTTCCAAGGTGGTCCCATGTCTCGCCACTTTCTAGACCGCTTTCAAGATAAGTTGGCTCAGCGTCGCATCTGGACTATCACTGCCCCCGAGTCTTCCAGTAGTCATGACCCTCCTACCGGCCCATCTGTATCAAGCCCTGAATCGAAGAGGCAAAGATAATGAATTATGCATACTTACCATGATTTGTTTATCTTTCAGCACTTTGTATTTCATGAACATATTGAAATTTTTTTTAAATAAAACATCAGCAATTTCACTTAGTACATCATGAATACATTAATTATTTTATTGCTAGGATACCCATGCCGTTAATCGGCCCTTTCAGGTTTTCTAATTAACTAATTTCCTCACTCATTTGTCCCTAACGTTTTCCAAAACCGTTTCTGGTTTAGCAGGTTGTGCTCTAACTTATTCTTAGGCCGTCTTTTACGAATTTTCGACGTAACAGGCTTTTATTTTTCTTTTATTTCTTTCTTTTCCTTCTTATGCAAAATGTTTCTTTAGCCTGTCTATATTGATGGGCTTTGTGAACTAGTTTCCTTCTAAGTCAGAAAATCAAACAACCCCATTCTTCAAGATATTCTTCACTAAATATGGCCCTTTCTAATTGGGTCTGAACATCCTTCTCGGGTCCACCGCTAGTGGTCTTGATTATTTCAACACCAAGTCCCCATTCTTAATCTTACTAGGTTAGACCTTTTTATTGATGGCCCTATCTATCTTTTCTGGTACAGCTGAGTATGGTATAGTACCCTCATCCTTTAATTATCTAGTAGAGCCAATTTTGCAAATCTTTTTGTAGTCCATTCTTGCTCGGGTAAGTCTGCTTCCATCATCACCTGCATTGATTCTACCTCGACCTGCACTAGGAGTACATCTTTCATTCTATAAACTAGAGAATATGGTGTGGCTCTCGTTGCTATTTTGATTGGCGTTCTATACCCTCATAGCGCAAACGGTAACTTTTCTACCCAATTTTAATTATTATCTCTCATCTTAGCCAGAATCATCTTCAAAGTTTTGTTGGTGGCCTCTACTGCTATATTGGCCTGTGGTTTATAAGGCGAAAACTTGTAGTGCCAAATCCCATACATTTGTATCATAGCTTCGGTCTCCCTGATGAAAACCTAACTGGAACAAAGCCAAGCAAACCCACAAAATATTTTTATGTGAGCCCAAGAAAGCACAACGAGGTTTGAAGATTAGAAACACGTGAAGAACAAAGTCTTAAGAACCCTTAATTGCTTGAAACGCAACAAATGATAACAACCTCATTTGATAAGTTTTGAAGAGAATTCACTCTTCCATGGCTAGCTATCCATGGCCCCACCACCAATGTTCCTCACGACAATATTAATTTTTAGGATCAAAAATTCATCCCAAAATTTATTAATGAGAGGCTTGTTTAAATAGTACAATAAAAACACTAATTGTAATATGTTAAAAACTAAAAATAACCCTAACTAATAATCCCAATAATTTAAAACATTTATACCACTAAAACCTAACCCCAGAACTTCACATCACTATTGCGAATGGAACCCAATTCATGTCATAAGTAAAAAAAACTCAGACCACATTCGACCAAACTACTAGAAAAATCCTAGGCTCAAATCCTCCATTGGTATCTATAAGTCTTGCTTCGATTTATGCTTAGGGGCTTATTTACTTGACGCTACATGGATCGTATGATCCCCATTTCTATAAGAAGATTTGTCCTCAAATTTTAAGGTCAACTTGAGTAGCCTGTAAAATAGGAGTAGTACCTATAGATTATAGAAATATCGTCAGCAACAACACGACCATCTTTACCCACGTCATCTCCACCCTCATTTGCACCATTCTAGTTAGCCCAACCTTGACTTTGATGGAGCCACTCTTCTTAAATTCCCAATCATTTGTAATTGCCCAAACTCGAAACCGATCTCACTACAAGGCTGGCCTCTCGCCTAACCTCTCTAACAGTTTTCCCTGGAATAAGGGCATCAGTGTGGCGCCACATAATGTCTCCAGCATAGCGTTTGAAAATGCAGAAAGCATTAGGAATTTTTCGGGACATTGCATCCTACTTAGCGAAATAAGCATCCATGAAAACAACATTTGGTGGGCAGTCTTTGTGTGATTCAAGTGGCATCATGCATAAACGTAGTCCTATTCACCGACATCAAAGAAGGTTCTGTGTCGCCATTCCTCTGCTAGATCCATATATGGCACGAATAGCTCCGATAAAGGACCTTTGTAAAGTACTTGACGATGTTGCTGCTTCTCTAACTTGGTTACCAATTATCTTAATCCAATAAGGAATAAAGCTATTACATAGGCAAAATCCAACCCTAATTAAACAAAAAGCCCCGACAACTAGGAGGAAAAAATTCGGTAAACTTGGTGAGGGAAATTGGGAATTAATCAAAACGAGGTGAATTCCAGTGCACCAAACGACTTAGAAGGTCTGAGGGAAGCATTTAAAAAAACGAGTACAAAATTTCAAAATTTCAACTGTGTAATTTTTTCCCAATATGTAATTTCAAAATTTCAACTATGTGTAATTTTTTCCCAATATGTGCATTGTTAAGATGAGGTGATTAAAGTAATTTTGCTATGCGTGTTTAAAAATTCCAAATTTTGAGTGAAATTGATTACCTACTATCCTATTTGCTGCAATCTAGAGTGTATGTTTTCTTCTTTTGTGCTCATTTGCACACTTAACTAGCTTGTTCTCTTTCTTAACTTTTCTTGATTAAGCCTCGCGATCGTGTCATAGTCCCGTTCTTTTTCTGCTTGTTTCTATCTATCTATTGAACTTGCAATTAAGTTGAACATTTGCTATTGGGACAAAACAAAGGGTTTCGGCCATACTAAGCTCAAGTCCTTTGAGAACTTGTCTGATGGCAAGAGAGGTAAAAGGCAAGTGTGGGTGAGCTTAGTTTCAGGTAAAAGTCTTTAAGTGACAAACACGAGCGGCTAACCTTTTTAGTTGCAGGGTAAAGAGAAGGAAAAAAATGACAAAAAATGAAGAAAAAAAATGTCCAGAGAAGCTGAAGCTCCAAGTAAGAGTGACTATACTCCACCGGAACCTAAATTGAGAGGTGTGGCATTGATGTTGGGTTTCTATTAAGTCCCAAGGATCAAATCAAGCTATGAAACACATGTGAATACATCAAGAATTACGGCGGAATCATACTTACATTGATCGGATTTTGATGCGATGAACACAATCTCTTTGCTCCCTTGAAGCTCTCGGCTTTCTCCCTTGGATGTGCTCCAATTTTCGGCCATGGTGGTGCAACAAGCTCCAAGCTTCATTTGGTGATTCCATGCTCATGAAATTAGTTCTCTATCACCTTAGGATGACCCTTCATGTGCTAGTATTGGAAAACTTGCCACAAATTTCCATTGTTCTTCTTCTTGTTCTCTCGACATTTGGCAAGAAAAATGAGAGAGAAATGGCCCTTGGCCGAATACAAGAGAGGAGAAGAGATAGTGAGAGATATGTTGGTTATTTGGTTTCCAAAACCTAATAAAAACATATACAAAAAATTAGTCAAAGCTTTTCCAAAAAGCTTAGAAACTTTTGGAGGCAAAAATGCAATAAATGCATTCCAACAACTCACATCACTCATAAATAGTGACTGGTTGTCAATCACTCAAAGTGACAAGACATCCATCACTTGAATGATGTACGATGTGATGTGACGCGTGATCTGACTTGTGGGCCGCACTTGAATTCGAAATGAAAGTGCGCCCGCAAACACTCCCGGGTTCGGGTTCGCTTATTCCAAATTAACGAATTTTCCGTTGCGACGTAATTAAATCTAATTTAATTAAATAATTATGCCTAGCAAAATTACTATTCACGTCACTAACGAATTAATTTTAAATTAACTCGTTCGCCCGAATTAAAATCTAATTTCAATTCCGCGTCGAAATCCAATTTCGTACAATATATTGAATATATTATTTTATCGATTAATTCCAAATTAATCGTTCTCTCTCTTTAAATAATATTTTATCCCAGATAAAATATCTCCGCAATTAATCCCAGATTAATATTATCTCTCATCTAATTAATCCCAGATTAATAAAGTGCGAGTCATACGTCATCGGTGAATCTTCGGGAAGCAACCCATGAGATCCCCGGATATGTTGGCAGTAAATTCGGTCGTCAGACTATCCGAACAAGTACGTACCTAGTACTACGTTTTTTACCGATTTACAAGACATGGTTGGCTTCTAGCAAAGCACCGTGCCTACCCAATTCTCCAGAAATATTCTTACTGGAATATGTGATCTATATCAGGCGTAGTATACGTAGTATTGCGTATTTCGATCCAGCATCGGATGTCACGTGCAAGGCCTGGGGCTGGAAGTGTGTCTTCCCCGTACGAAGCACATATCAGATCTATGGTAACTAGTCTCTATAATCGGATAAAAATGACCTAGTCATAATATCCCGATAGCTGCAGCATATAAGAGCGCCAGTTCCGTATCCTACGTGATCATCATCTCCATTATGACTGGAGTGATACTTCTATCTTGACATCACACCCAATACACTACGATTCTCAATATAGCCAGAAGAGGCGTACACAGAACCTGTTAAAGCCCTGGACGACCAAAACCAAAGTATATTGATTGTCGCAAGTATTAGTGGTGCAAATCTCAGGTTAAGACCAAATACACCTACCCTGATTCGGACTTCCATAGACACATAGTCATACTACCAATGGAATTCCGAGGGGTCTATCCAGAGCGAAGCTATTTTCGTACCATCGGTAAACACAACCTCATATTACACTTGCATGAGTATCCTGTACCCAAATATATGAGAACTATGCCGTTATGCTCCCACAACGCGCACAAGTGTAATACTAGTCTTTTACGCATTATCGATGTCCAATCTCGATAATACTCTGACTAGGGATATTTAATGATTAAACCTTTATGGATTGATATTGTCTTATATCATCTCAATCCAGAACTAATCATATGGACCTTCTATCATTTATACATCTTGGTAATCTAATTATAAATGATAAAAGAACAATCTCCTTTGTCACATAGTTAATTTGTACAACAACACCATGATCTGTACAAATAGTGATGCTATGGGCCATAACTGTCCAACAATTGACTGTGGCATTTCTTCAACAAGAATTCACTAGGGTTTTAGAGATGATGATGAATGTGAATGATGAAATCAAGGTGATGAGGCAAAGTAACACTAATGAGAGTAGGCCACCATGACCTCACAAGGCCAATGGGGCAGCTTCTATTCCCCTAGACCTAGTAGGTGATGAACAATACCTATGGATGAGATAGAGGCCGAGAATGAATTTAATTTTGATGATGAGTTTGACAGAGTGTTTAAGGTGGATATGGGTAGGTTTCGACCTAGAAGTGGAAGGTATTATAGATAGTTCAAGAGGGTCATGGGATAAGGAAGTTGGTGACTTGGGCAAAATCAATTTGACTATTCCTCCATTTCAAGGCAAGAATGATCCCGAAGCTTACCTAGAATAGGAGCGTAAATTAGAGCTGATTTTTTTACTATCACAACAATTCAGAATTGAAGAAGGTAAAGTTGGTCGTTATTGAATTTACTGATTATGCACTTGTTTGATGGGACTAGATGATGACAACCATTATGAGAAATAGGGAACACCCGATCACTACATGGGAAGAATTGAAAATAGTTACGAGGAAACAGTTTCTACCTAGCCACTATTACCGAGACTTGTACCACAAACTTTAAAATCTTACACAAAGGTTTCGAAGTGTAGAACATTACCATAAGGAGATGGAAATCTTCATGAACCGAGCTAATATGGAGGAAGATCGAGAGACCACCATGGCACTGTTTCTAAGTGGGTGAATAGGGAAATTACCAATGTGGTAGAGTTACAATATTATATGGAGTTAGATGATATGGTACACATGGCAATAAAGGTAGAATGGGCAATTGAAGCGGAAAATTATAGTGAGAAGTAAATCGAATTCGAGCAATGCATGTAATCCAAAATGAGGGGATAATAGTATGGATGTCACCACATCTAGGTTTATATCAGAAGGTCCAACAAAAGAAATATTCCACCACCAAGCCTAAGCCAAAAACCGACACACCATCAAATATGAGTTGTGATATTAAATGTTTCAAGTGTTTAGGGAGTTGTCAGATAGCATCATAGTGCCCTAATAAAAGGACCATGTATATTGGGTGATTTCAGACGGTGAAGATGTTGAGGCTGAGAAGCCCGAGTTGGAATATACTACTGATGAAGATGGGGTTGAGTATGCAGCAAAGAGGGAGTCTCTTGTGAATTGACATGCTTTGAGTACCCATGCCAAGGTTGAGGATGATATGCCTCAGTAACGAGAGAATATATTTCACACTAGATGCCTAGTCCAGAACAAGATATGTAGCATAATCATCGATGGTGGTAGTTGTACAAATGTGGCTAGCATAATACTTTTAGAGAAGTTAATTTTGATTCTGCTTAGGCATCCGAAGCCTTATCGTTTGTAGTGGTTGAATAACAGTGGTGAGGTTAAGGTTAATAAACCAATCTTGGTAACTTTTTCTATTGATAAATACATAGATGAAGTGTTGTGTGATGTAATCCCCATACAAGCTATGCATTTATAATTGGTGTCACTGTTGGGGAGGATGTGGAACCCCTATGGACGGATCGGTACCTCACTCAGTGGAAGTGGGTCTAACCCTTGGATATCAAATATGGGTGTATTTTTAAATAATATAATGGAATACTATATTTCATTACGAGTGTATAGGAAAACACTGGGACTGAAACAGAGTCCGAAAACTCAAAAACGAGTCAAAACAAGTTTCAGTGCTCGAGTGCGCGATACGGGCGATACAGTGCGCTCGCGGCCATCAGCTCTTTTTCCAGAGAGCTGATGGAAATAGGTTGTTTAACCTTAATCGGTTCCAACTTTCCCTAAACATTTTTAAACACCCAAAATTTATTTTTAACATCAAAACTAACATCAACACATGTTAAAGAATAAAATCATATTTTTCAAAATATCAAATATTTTTTTACAAAAACATAAATTTATTCTAAATATGCACATGTGTAAATTTTGAATCCAAAACATAAACCAAATTAGAATCCCACAATAAAATGGCTCATGAATAATTCTAAGTCACCCAAAGATGGTCAAGTGATTCTAGAATGGTTTTCATAACTCCAAGCTATCAACTAGAGTTCCAAAATCTATTTTTATGTCTTTGTCCAATATAAATATTTTCACTCAATCAAAAGAAAATTGTGTTTATACTTCCAAAGCATCCGTATACAATTAATTAGCCTAATTTCAATATCAAGCTAAGTTATTATATATCTAATATATATTTTCATCATTATATGTCTCACTAATGATAACTCACTAATGAAAACATAGTTTTGGAGAAGATCAAACTTACCTAACAAGCTTGATTCCAAGATCCAATCTTCTTCTCCTTGTTGAAATATTGTGGAGAAATTTCAAAGCTTCCAAGCTTGGTTCCAAGATCCAATCTTCTTCTCCTTGTTGTTGTAGAGAATTCCCAAAGCTAGCAAGCTTGATTCCAAAATCCCATCTTCTTCTCTTTGTTGAAATATTGTAGAGAACTTCCAAAGCTTCTTTAAAAACTTCTTTTAATTAGGCTAATATATCTAATTCTTGTTTGTTTTTAGCTTTCTCAAGCTCAATTAAAACCTTACTCGAGCTTGCCTTTTATAGCAAAACTTGTACAATTTTTAATTGATAAAAGTCTTAATCAAATATTAGGTAGGCTTAATCCAATATGTATAATTAGGTGTGACCAATAACCATTGTCCACCACTTTGATTTGATCCAATTAAATCAAGGCAGAGTTTAATGGATTAGTTCAATGTCTAGAACTTTGATTTAATCCAATTGAATCAAACCAAATACACATATAATTACATATTTTTAATTACCAAAATATCTTCCAATGATATGGATACTTATGAAATTACAACAAAGCCCTTGTGTGATTTTGGATTAATCCAATTGGGTCAAAGTATATAATCAATATTATCCAATAACACTTAATTATTTTAGTTGATAATTATAATATCAAATATTATTTATTATAAAAAATTATCGGCTACCCAAATGTTCAACGAGTATACTTCATATTGTGGGACTCTCTAAGTCCAGACACTTTCGTCATATAAGCCTCACTAATATGTAAGCAATTCGGCCACCTCCGAATTCACGAAGAACATGAATGATCTTTATGAACCATACAAGTCGAGGTCATCACCTATGTTTAACAATCTCTCTGTCGTAGGCTATCCGAGTTGTGTTTAGGAAACATAAATTACACCGTCAAGTTTCCAAGGTACACATTTCATGTCGACAAGCCCACAAATCTTGAAAAATAATCAGAAATCATTTCTAATATATGTGATCCACCCTAGGTGATCGGGTTTGGCCAAAGAATTAAGAATTGTAACTTACTCACATGGATACCTAAACCCCTTATGGTACACATACATGCCGACAGATGCTATCTTGATACGCACTTGATTAACGAATGCATCAGTCTACACCCAATGAACATCTAGCGGTCACCATGAAAGGTCTCTGACATATATGGCATCTAAGTGTGGAAGATCACACATAAAATCAATGTTATCCTATAGTCAAAAGATGAAATATGCTACTTGACTCGAGGATATTGACAGTGGTGTGTACTTCTAACTATTAGGAATCACTTGTGATTCATTCAGTATTCACATCAACAAATACCCACATGTCTATACTTGCTTCCAAATCTCATGGTACATAGAGTTAAACCATTGGAAATCCGATTCCAATATACAACATGTGCTAGTCTTCTAGGTTATAGGAATTTCGACCGTATTTCCAAAACCAACGACTAGGAATATTTACTTTAAGAATACTTTATAATATTAATACTATCCTAATGTCGGACCACCCAATGTCCAATATTACGACATGACTATTCTAAGGTCAATATCATTCTTAGCATATTTATATATCATTCTAATATGCATAATGACATTACCATTAATAAGGTTTGAAATGAACATATAGTTAATTTATTAATAAATACTAAAATATAATATACAATACATTATTCGGATTGGCGCACCAAGCACAAACTCCAACAAAATCCCACTTGCTTAGTGTTAATCCGGATGGTACCGTAGTCTCATCTCCTCTACATGTTTATCAAATAACTTAGGAGGTAAGGCCTTAGTAAGCGGGTCTGCTATGTTGTCTAGTCATTGAACTTTCAAGATCACTATGTCTTTTCGTTTAATAATCTCTCTAATCACAAGATATTTTCTTTCCATGTGTTTACACTTGCATAATTGCTCCGCTATTATCACAGTATAGTGGGATCGAATCCGCAATACTAAGCATAATGCCAATTTCTGTGATAAAATTTCTAATCCAAACAGCTTCTTTAGCAGATTTCGAAGCTGCTATAAATTCTGTCTTAGTGGTGGAATCAGTTGTTGAGCCTTGCTTTGAACAACACCAACTAACAGCACTGCTATTAAGGGTAAATATGTATCCGGATGTAGATTTTCTATCATTTAGATCTCCCTGGAAGTCAAAGTTTGTATGACCCTTAACTTATAGTTCATCTTCTCCATATATGAGAAACTTATCCTTAGTAACCTTAAGATATTTCAGGATATATTTCACGGTTATCCAATGATCATTACCCGGATCGGATTAAAATTGGCTAGTTACACTGACGCCGAAACTGATGTCAGGTCTTATACATAGCATAACATACATAATACATCTAATACAAGAAGCATATGACAAATTAGACATTCTAACTCTTTCTTCTTCAGTCTGAGGTGCCATTTTCTTCGAAAGATATATGTCGTATCGAAAATGTACATTTATTGCCTTGCAGTTGGTAAACCGTATTTTTCTAACATTTTATCTATGTACATGGATTTTAAAATCCCTATAAGCTTCCTTAATTTATCCCAGTAGAGCCTTATACCCAGTAGTAATAAGCTTCACCCATATCTTTCATGGAGAAGTTCTTAGAAAGTTAGACTTTCACACTTTGCATCAATCATACATCATTCTCAATGATAAGGATATCGTCTACATACAAAACAAGGTATACTATCATGCTCACACAAACCTTCTTAAAAACACTGTTCTTCATCTTTCTTGATGAATCCAGATATTATAATTATCTCATCAAAATGATGATTCCAGCTTCATTGGAGTTTACAAACCAAGTTTGAAGTCTCACTGGATACGAAACCCTATGGTTGTTCTATATAGATATCCTCATCGAGGAATCCATTTAGGAAAACGGTTTTCACATCCATCTGCCATATCTCATAGTCATGCTATCCAGCAATAGCTAAAAGAATCTTAATGGATTTTATCATGGCTATTGGTGAACAATTTCCTCATAGTCAATCCCAGAATGTTGAGTGTAACCTTTTGCTACCAGTCATGCCTTAAAGGTATCCACCTTTCCACCGGGCTCTCGCTTCTTTTTATAAACCCATTTACAACCAATATATTTAACTCCTTCAAGAAGTTCAACTAAATCCCAGACTTGATTGTCATGCATAGAATCCATTTCAAATTTAATGGCTTCCTGCCGTTTTCCCAAATCAATATCCAATATCACATGTTTATACGTAGTCAGATCCATTTCCTCCAAAAGGAGAACATCAAGGCTCACATCAGGTGTTAAAAATAATCTCTCAAGAGGCCTTGATATTCTATTCAACTTACGTAGAACCTATGTTGTAGATCCTTCACCTAATTGGATCTCTGGTTCCATCTTAAGTTCCTCAATGTTGGGATCAAACTCATCGAGTTCAATCTTTCTACAATTTCCACTTTCTCTCAAGAATTTCTTTTCAAGAAAAGTGACAAAACGAACAACAAATACATTTCGTTGCTCAGAATCATAAAATTGATATCCCAAAGAATTTTCAGGATATTCAACGAACCTATATTTATACCTCCTAGGTGCTAGCTTATCTCGCTGCGCAACTCTAACGTATGCAAGACAACCCCAAATCCTTAAATATCTAAGATTTGGATTTCTATCGTACTATGTCTTATATGAGGTCTTAGAAACAGGTTTTGATGGAACTCTGTTAAGAATGTGGGCAGCAGTAAGTAAAGTGTAACTCCAAAGGTAATATGGAAGATCTGTATAGCTCATCATAGATCATACCGTATCCAATAAAGTACGATTTCTCTACTCATAAACACCATTGTGTTGAGGAGTTCCTAGTGGGCTATATTAGTCGAGAATCTCATTCTCTCTTAAATAAATTCTGAATTCGTCGTTTATGAATTCACCACCTCGATCTGATCGAAGGCACTTGATGAATTTCTTGGTTTATTTTTCTACTTTGTTTTAGAATATTTTTAAATTTATCAAATATTTCCGATTTATGTCTCATCAAAAAGACATATCCATATCTTGACTTATCATCCGTGAAATTCACGAAGTATGTTGAACCATCATGAGCGGCATGATTTAATGGACCACACACATCACTGTGTATTAGTTCTAATAAATCTTCATCTCAATGTCCAACACCAAGATATTGGGCCTTTTTCATTTTCCCTTGGATACAAGACTCACAAATTGGATAAGGATCTAAAGTAAGATCTTCAATCAAACCATCATTAACTAACTTTGATATACGTTTAACACCTATGTGGCCCAATCTCATATGCCATAATTCAATATTAATTAATTCTAATCTTTTACTTGTATTTTCATTTACATTAAAGACATCTCTATATGTTTCCAAAATATAATGACCGTTAGACAAAGAACATTCACATATCAAATAGTTGTCTTTATCATTTAAACATAAAGCATCATCTTTAATGTTTATTTTATATCTCTCTTTATCCAATATCGGTAATGATATTATCTGTCTGATAAGAGATGATACATAATAACAATCATGTAACATTAATTTACATTTATTATTGAGATCTAGAATAACCATTCCTATGGCTTTAACATCCAATGTCTCGTCATTGCCAGCTCTAAGCTGGATCTCTCATTTGTTCAGCCTTTTTTAACTCTCTTGATCTGTATGGAGTTACAAAAATGAGTGGGACTGCCAGTTTCGAACACATATCCACTATTTACATCTAAGGCTAATGAGATGTCAATAATAGGAAAAATACAAAGAGTACCTGAGGGTCCTGCCTTTCCTTTTAGCTCTGGACAATCTTTCTTCCAGTGTCCAGCTTCTTGAAGTGTAGACATTTTTCACAATCTACATATGGTCTTGCAGCTTTGTGCTTCTTGGAGTTTCTCTTCGATATCTTCTTCTTTCCCATTTTAATTTTCTTTGACTTTCTAGAAGTCTTTGAAGAGCTTGCTCCACCATGGAGGTATTGCGACAGTTGTGGAACTCCTAGGGTCGGATCGGTGTCCTGTGCAGTGAAAATGGGTCTAACCCATGGATATTTATCATGAATGTATTTTAAAATATTTTCATGTAAAAGTACATTCCATTTCGAGTCCATAGGAAAAAACGGGGACCAAAACGGAGTCCGGAAACTCCAGTACGGAGAAAAATAAGTTTTAGTATGATTCAGCTATAGGCATCACGACACGAAGGTTTGGGCGTCGCGACGCCACAAAATTTCCAAGAGCATGTTTTCTGGAACATCGACGAGTCGCAACGCTAAGGTCCGGGCGTCACGACGCACCCAAAATTTCAGCTCGGCGTCGCGATTCGAGATGGTCTGCGTCACGACGCCGCCAGTGCTGATTGCATTTTTAAGTTAAAAAACATGCCTAAACACTTCCAATTTTCTACCAATACTTCAAATACACTTAAAATCCAATTTTAACTTCATAACCACTATCAAAACATGTTTTACAACTAGCATACATGTATTCTAAATACTTATATGCATTTGTTTGAATCTAATCAAAACCTGTTTTAGAATCCCAATTAGAAAGTCTCATGAAAAATTCTAGTTCACCTAAAGGTGGCCAAGCGAGTCTAGAATGGTAGCCATAGCTCTAAGATTTAATCTAGAGTTCCAAACTCTTTTTAATTGTTCTATGTCCAACATGAACATATTTGACCTAATTCATAAGCATGTTGTGTTTATACTTCTGAAGTATCCTAACATAATTTATTAGCCTTATTTCAACATTAAGATATGTGTTCATGCATTTAATACACAAAAGAAAATAGCTTAGGAGAAGATCAAACATTACATAGTTAGCTTGATGCAAGATCCAATCTCTCCTTTTTTGAAATGGTTAGAGAACCTCTAAGGTGTGCAAGCTTGACTCCAAGATCCAATCTTATTTCCAATGCTACCAAGCTTCACTTCAAGATCCAATCTTGATTTCTCCTAGATGAAATGTTGTAGAGACCTCACAAGATTCTCTAAACACTTCTCTAACTTAGGCTAATATCTCAAGAATTACTTGTGTATAGCTTTCTCAAGCTTTTGGTTATGCTTATACTTGTTATTAAAACCTTCCTTGAGCTTGCTATTTATAACAAAACTTAGGTAATTTTTATTTAATAAAATTTGTAATCAACTTTTAAGTGGGCTTAATCCAATTTGTCCAATTATGTATAATTAGGTGTGACTAATCTCCATTGTCTCCCACTTTGATTTAATCCAATTAAATCAAGCCAAAGATTAGGAAATGGATTAGTTAAATATTTTCCACTTTGATTTAATACAATTAAATCAAGCCAAAATCACATATTATTACATACTTACAATTACCATAATATCCTCAAATGGTAGAGATAATTATGATTTTACAATTAAGCCCTTATATAATTATTGAATTAATCCAATTAGGTCAAAATAAATAATCAATGTTATCCAATAACACTTGATTATCTTAGTTGATAATTATAATATCGAATATTATCTCTTATCAAAATAATCGATTACCCAAGTGCTCAACAAGTACACTTCCTATTGGGACTCTCTAAGTTCAGACACGTTTTTCATATAAGCCTAGCTAATATGTACGTAATTCGTCCACCTCTGAAATCACAAAGAACACGAACAAACTTTCTGAACTATATAAGTCGAGGTCATCACATATATTTAACAATCCCTCCATCGTAGGCTATCCGAGTTGTTATTAGGAAACATAGAATACACCGTCAAGTTTCCGAGGCGCACATCTCATGTCGACATGTCCACGATTCTTCATAATTGATGCGATCCACCCTAGGTGATCGACTTTGGCCAAAGATTTAAGAATCGTGACTTTACTAACATGGATACCTAAACCTCTTATGGTACACATACGGGCCGACGGATCCTATCTTGCTTCGCACTTGATTACTGAGTGCATCGGTCCACACCCAACGAACATCTAGAAGCCAGACCATGAAAGGTTTCTGACATACATGGCATCAAAGTGTGGAAGATCTCACACAAAATTAATGTTATCCTATAGTCAAAGGATTACATATGCTACTCGACTCGAGGAGATTCCTATTGACGGTGGTATGTACTTCCAACTATTAGGAATCATCTGTGAGTCATTCAGTATTCGCTTCAACGAATACCCACATGTCTATACGAGTTTACAAAACTCATGGTACATCGGGTTAAACCATTGGAACTCCAATTCCAATATACGACATGTGCTAGTCTTCTAGGTTATAGGAATTCGACTGTATTCCAAAACCAACGACTATGAATATATATATATATATATATATATATATTAATAATAATTTACATCTAGTGTCAAAGACTATTCTAAGGTCGATGTCATTCTTAGCATATCTATACATCAATCTAATACGCATAATGACAATACTATTAAGAAGGTATGAAATGAAAATATAGTTATTTTATTAATAAATAATAAAATATACAATTCGGATTGGAAGTCCAAGCACCAACTTCAACATGAGGTACAAAGTGAGATTGCCTTTCTTCAAATCATGCTCTGCCGTGCGTAATATATTATGAAGTTCTTCATAATTGGCTTACACCGAATGCATATGAAAGTTTAACACAAAGGCAACGTAAGTACCAGGCAAAGAAGAAAAAAAATCAAATTTCGGCCTAGCCGTTCATCGATCACAATGCCTTGTCGTTCCAAATATCAGATCTGATTGATCATTTCAAAACATGAATACTGAACCCTCCTCCATCCTTGAGCGTAGCAATGAATAATTCCTTAGATCTTCGATATATTTCTATTTCTATTTCTTGATTTGTTTTAAACAACTCCCTGAGTGTTCTCATAATGCTCCAAGCATCATGTACCTCTATGTATTGTCTGAGATAATCTAGAACTATCAATCCTAAAATGTAGGATTCACCATTAGGTTATCATCCTTTCATTTATTTAAAAGTCTCTCACTCTTCGGGAGTGGAATCAGGATCGATTTCAACAGACTATAGATTGATCGTCACATAGCTCAACTTTTATGACTCCAAGACAAAGCGGATGTTCATTTCCTATTCAAAATAGTTCTCGGCTCCTTTCAGTTTATTAGAATCAAAAAATCACGCTAACGAATTTGCGGCAGCCATCAACATGACAACAATTATACACTAGTAGATTATTTTTCATTTCAATAAAAAAAACACTAATACGATTATGGATTTTAAATATATTAGTGCCATCCCACTACTTTACGTAATTATGTAATCTCCCTTAACAGAAAAATAGAAATTTGACTATCAAAAATTTCATGGCGGGAAGTGGATCCCATTCCATTTACTCAAGCCTTGTAAACTCATTAGGTAGACCTCCAAGGTCAATCACATTCATGTGACTCCTAACTTTTCTGCACATCAATGATTGCTCTGCCTATTTCCAATAAATATCTCCCAATGATGATTGGGACGTCATGATCCGCCCCATATCAATGACAATGAAATAAACAAAGAATTAGAACTTATCCATCTTAACCAACACTTCCTCTAATATTCCTTGCCGGGAGGTGATCGATCTATCTGCTAGCTGTAATGTGATGGTGGTTGCCTTCGTCTCACCTAAGCCCAACTATTCGGAGATGGACAAAGACATGGGATTGATACTTCCACCCAAATTGCACAGCGCCTTACCAAAGTCTTGATTTCCAATAGTGCACTATATGGTAAAACAGCCAAAATCCTTTAGCTTTGAAGGGAGCTTCTTTTTATGATGGCACTACACTCCTCTGTGAGTGCTACTGTTTCAAAATCAGTTAGCTTCATTTTTTTGGACATCATCTCCTTCATAAAATTCACACAGTTAAGCATTTGTTCCAAGGCATATGTGAAGGGGATGTTGATATAGATCTTTTAATGATATCTAGGAACTTGGAAAACTGATCATCCAACTTCTTTCTTTGAATGCGTTGGGGATATGTGAAATGTGTCTTCGGGGTACGGGTGGCTGATACGAAGGAGCTACTATACTATTCTCTTCTTTCGTCATTGTTTCCTCATGAAATGTTGCCTCTTTATCTTGAATGCCTTGGTCCTTAGGGGCATATCTAATCTCCAATCCACTCTTGAGGGTAATGGTACGACACTGTTCTTTAGGGTTTACTTCGGTATTACTAGGAAACACCCTTTTTCTGTGGATTTGTGATAGGCGAGCTGCCCAATTTGAACTTCTAAAGATTTCATCGTCGCCCTCATATTTCCTATTTGTGTTTCAATATTGTTCAACCATGACTCGTTCTTCTCAAACCTCACTGAAGTTTTAGCAACAAACGTGCTCATAAGGTCTTCTAAGGATGGTTTTCGATCATCCATTTGATTGTTAAAGCCTATGGAGATTTCAAGGTATTCTCTGTGTTCGCATATGATAAGTTTGGATGATAATTATTAGGCATAAGATTACCTCTATAGTTTTTGAAGTTCTGATTGTTCACATACTATGCTTGCTCAAAACGTTTTCCTCCGTCTGGGTATATCAAACCTGCTGCAGCAGAAACTTCAATAGATGGTTAGGCCATTTGGTTGGTTAATGCTGCTACATAAGTCGTGAGGGATGAAACTTGAGCTGTAAGTGCAACAATAGGATCCACCTCATGTATACCTGCCACATTCGTCACGGTAGAGCGTTTGCTTGGCCATTGGAAATTATTAATGTCCATTTCCTCCAATAGAGCATAAGTATCTTCAGTAAATATCTTGAACATGGTTCCTCCAGCAGCTACATCAACCATTCAACCTATTATAGAATAACTGAATCTGAACCCAATCTTCATTATTTTGATGTGGGCACCTCCTGTGTAAATCTTTAAAGCGCTCTCAAGCTAAAAAGTGCGAATCTTTGTTCTCAGTTTGGTTGATTTAGCGGGAGGAAATAACTTCTCAAGAAATCGTGTGGCCATATTCTCCCATGTCATGATTCTCCCCATTGGTATAGATTGCAACCAACTCCTCATTTTGCCCCTTAAAGAGAATGTGAAAAAGCGCAGCCTGATGGTCTTTTTAGTTACTCCATTCATCTTAATTGTATCTGCAATCTCCAGGAAAATCCTTAAGTGGATATTGGGATAATCTACAACTGAAACCCCAAATTGGTTCTGTTGCACCATGTTGATGAGTGCAGGTTTCAACTCAAAATTATTGACATTGATCGGTTGGTGCACAATCCTAAAATAATTATCATCAATGACCGGCTTAAAGTGATATCGGATTGCCACCTGGCGCGGCTTGTTCTCTCTATTTTCAACTGCCAATGCTTCATTTTCAATCCTCATTTCTTTCCTTAGTATCATTTATGTTCTTTCTATTTCAGGATCAACAAGAACGATTCGATACTTGTGGATCTTTGCATTCACAGATGCACAGAAAGAAAGAAAGAAGTAATTAAATAAAAAAATCTAAATTAACATTAATGTTACTTGGTAATAGTATTAATGTGAATCAGATTAAACAATCCCCAACAATGGCACCAAAATCTTATTGCGAGATTATCGTACCACATGTATACAATGTCAAATTTTAGTAAAGGATAAATAAGAGTGTCGAACTCATAAGGATTGAAATCAAATTCACACTAAGTACTATAATTAATAAACTTAACTTTATTTAGAAATTAATTTAAAATAAATTAAATTAAATTTATAAACTAAAGAAGCAAAAAGTCAAAATATTTTAATTAATAAAGACCAAAATGAGATAAATTCTAGAATTTGATTTCACCTAATGGTGTGTTTACTTGATGGAATGGGAATGGATGAATGAAAATCAAAAAAATGTTTACTTACTAAAAACTAAAATGGGAATGGGAATGAAAATATGGGCCCTACCTAAAATAGGGAATGAGGAATGGGATTCCCATTCCCATCACCCCCATGGGAATGAGACTCTCATTCCCTGAATTACCATTTTTACCCTTGAAAAAACAATAAAATTACTTTTTTAATTTTTTATTAGTATTCTCTCTCTCTTGCATATCAACAGTTTATCAATTCCTACGCATGCACGCCACCATCATCATCCTGCCATCATTTTATCGAGAATCTTGATTTTTAAAGTCAATATCTTTTAAATCCTTTTTAGCATATCAACAACAAAGTAAGTTCTTTATTTTTTGCATTTTTTTTCTTTTTTTAAAGTCATTTACTGTTTTTGTTTTTGGAATAAAATTAATAAACTCTTTGTTCATTCAAAATTAGTTTTATAATTTTGAGTTTAGTTTTTGTAATGGTTTCTGGAATCTTTATATTCGGTTTTATTGTCTAAACATGAAATTTTATTATGTTGAGATATAGGAATGGCTCGATTATTAACAAGAAAGAAGAAAGTCTTGGTAGTTGTATACCAACTGGTTTTGATGTTGAAAATGATTATGGATGTGTGTGATGTTTTGTGTTCCTTTCATTGCTTAACTTATGAATGGAGATTGAAAAGTCCAAAGGGAATATCGAGAGTTTATCAACAATTGAGCTATTTGTATGGATTGGTTTATGAAAGTGATGTGAAATGTTTGTCACAACTAAGAATGGATCGACACACATTTAAAAAATTATGTAAGCTTCTTTAAGAGAAATGGGGTTTGGTTGGCACTTGAAATTTGTCTCCTGAGGAGATGCTTGCAATGTTTTTATATATTTTAGCACATCATTTTAAGAATCGGGTGGTTGGTTTTAATTTTAAAAGATCAGGACGAACGATTAGTAAATATTTCCATGAGTGTTTAAAGGCAATGTTTAGATGTCAAAAAGAATTTTGGAAAACACATGAGCCAGTTATGGACAATTCAACGGATCCTAAATGGAAGTGGTTTAAGGTACGTATAATATTATTTCATAACCTAACTTTCACTCATACACTTGGGTATATTAACTAATTAATTTTTGAATCTTGTAATATAGAACTGCTTAGGAGCATTAGATGGTACATATGTAAAGGTTCATGTTTTAGAGGCTGATAAACCAAGATATAGAACTAGGAAAAATGAAATTGCAACAAACGTCTTAGGGGTTTGTTCACAAGATATGCAATTTATATATGTCTTACCAGGATGGGAAGGTTCAACTCACGATATGCGAGTACTAAGAGATGTTATGACTAGAAGAAATGGCTTAAAAGTTCCTAATGGTAAATCACTTAATCAAAATTATTACTTGGCTTCTAAGTTTGCGAAATTTGGCAATTAGAATTTTATATAATGATATATACTTTTTTAATAGGTTATTATAATTTGGTTGATTGTGGCTACACCAATGGGATGGGTTTTCTTTCACCATTTAGAGGACAACGCTACCATTTGAGTGACTTTAGTGATGGACACCAACCTACTACGCCAGAAGAGTTGTTTAATATGAAACACTCAAGTGTTCGCAATGTCATTGAACTATGTTTTGGACTATTGAAGAAGAGATGGGCTATACTAAGAAGTCTTTCATTCTATGATATAAAAACTCAAAGACGTATAATATCTGTTTGTTGTATGCTAAATAACTTCATACGAATGGAGATTCCTTTTGATGATATATAAATTGACATGGATAATGAACTAGCTCCAGACATTTCAACAGAATCATAGTTAATTGAATCAATTGAGCCATCAAATGAATGGACTATTTGGAGACAAAATTTAGCACAAGAGATGTGGAACACATGGCATGCAAATAGATAATCAAAAATATATTGTGTTTGTGGTTCAAGATGTCACATTATAGTTTTTTGAGTTGATGATTATTTTTTGTTATATTGAAGTTTCCTTATGATTGCATTAGTTTTATATATATATTTTTAATTATATTCAAATATATAGGATGAGTTCCATTCCAACTCCAACTCAAAGAGGTCGGGGTATGAACAAACATTACTGGACAATAGCCCAAGATAATGTATTGGTTGAGCCATTATTGGAATTGAGTCAAAATCCTATGTGGCGGGCAAATTGTGGTTTCAAAAAAGGGTATTTGCAACAATTAGAAAATATGATGGAAGCAAAATTGTCAGGTTGTGGTTTGAAAGCGTCTCCTCATATTGAATCTCGGGTGAAATGGTTCAAGCAAAAATATTGTGCTATGTCATATATGTTATCTCTTAGCGGATTTGGTTGGGATAATGAGAAGATGATGATAATATGCGAAAAAAATATTTTTGAAGATTATGTTAAGTAAAGTACCTAAATTTATGGTGTAATTTTATTATTTGCAATAACATGATTTAAATCATTTTTTGTAACAGAAAATTAGAAAGGATGCAGTTGGTTTGTTTAACAAAGCATTTCCTCATTATTACACTTTGGGTGAGATCTATGGTCGTGATCGAGCTACCGGAGGTATTACCAGCAATACAGATGATGATGAAGAGGAGGTACGTCAAGAGGACAATATTAATATTAATTTAGGAAATGACTCAATTGATGGCTTTTTATGGAGAATTTTATGTCATATACTCCACAATCGAGTCAAATCCTCATCAATTGGATAGTGCTCCAAGTATCTCAACAAACAAGACCAAAAGAAGAAAAACCAAAAATAAAATAGTTGACCATATGTGCTCAAGTGTTGGGTCAATGGCTGAAGCTGTCGCAGCTTTGGTACCCAAACTAGATGGTTTAATTAATTGTTTTCTACTGCTGCTAAGGATGTAGCTGATTTACAAGTAAAGTTATATGAAGAAATGATGAAAATTGATGGCTTAAATGAGGATCAAATATATGATGTTATTAATATGTTGGCCACGAAACATGATATGCTACATGTATTCTTTAACATGCCTGATCAACTCAAGAAATGATATGTCTTGAAAATTCTTCATCGTGGAATATAGTCTTTTATCAATTCCGATGTTAGAACTTTCAATTATGTTGCTCTATGTTGTGATTTTGAACTTATATTTGTCGTATGTTATTTTATGAAGTCGTGTCTTTCGAAATTTTTATTATGTTGTTGACTATATAAGGATTTTAAGGTTTATATTTGTAGTAGGTTATTCCGTGAATTTCTTTTACTTGAATTTAAGTCTTACTAGATATAATGTTTAGATATATGTATCTATATATATATAAAATAAATAAATAAATAAAATAAAAAAACCAAGTCTCTAATATAAGCTGTTGTTGAGAAGAACAACCTAGCTTTTTATTCACCAACTCTTCGAAAATGAGTTGTCCCTAATATGAGCTGTTGATGAAAAAAAAGTCCAGGAAAATGAGAAGAACGACTTAATTTCATGTCCAAAGTAATGATAAAATAAAAAATGTTTTACTTTTAAGAATATGCAATGAATATTATTTGTATAATATATATATATATATATATATATATATATATATATATAAAAATTAAAAACACATAATTTTAATTAAGGGTAGTTTTGTAACTCACTAACAATCCATTCTGATTCCAAGACAAAGTAAACACATCAATGGAAATACTATTTGATTTCGATTCCGATTCCTGCAGGTAAGTAAACAATTTATTCTGATTCTGATTCATCATTCCGATTCTAGCCCATTCTGATTCCAGCTCATTCTGATTCCAAGTATGTAAACGCACCATAAATTTCTCTTATGTATTTATTATGCCAATCAATTATTACTCAATTTCTTAGTTTATAAGTCAAGAATTCTAAAATATTTTAGTCCCTCTCATGAGTGTCGAGTGAAAATATTATTAATTATCGATTTTGATATCCCCATAAAAATCAAATAATTAACAACTCATTACGTTATATAATTCTTTGTTAACGACTTCAAAGGAAGTATAGGCTTCCCGAACTCTATAAAATTCCTTGGTAATAGTTTCTAGATCTTATTCCAAATCCCCTCTCCCGAGTGATAGATTCTAGATATGGAATCATCTAATTTGTGGCCAGTAATCAGAAGCATTAAACACAAGAAAGTATAAATAAACTGCATTAAAACTTTATAATAATTAATTGGTAATCTAACACATAGGTTCAAGCATAGGCTACATCATCCTCCAGAATCGGCCCTACAGATGGCGACTCCACTAAGGATAAAGAATCGGCCCTGAGAAATACTTAGTAGTATCTTTGGCGAAATTGAGATGAACCATTTCTTCATTATATTTCATACCCTCTAAACCCTGATACCATCACACATTGAGAAATTACATTCACTGAAAGGCGGTGGATTGTTGTGTGATGATACCCATCACTCGTTGGCACGTACCCTCGAGGTATAAAAAAGGCACATTATGCATCTACTCGTTCTCCTACTCCTACTCTTACTCATGCTCTCGCTCTAACCCAAGACATAGCCGACCCCTTCACTCATGTAACTAATGTGACCTCAGTTGAAAATCCCTAGTGGGAAAATATAGTAACAGAACTTATAGTCGAATGAATAAAAAAAAATTATTCACTTGTACTATCTTAGATACCCTGATGCACACATCAAGAAAAGTCCTGATCTAGGGCGACTTCTTCAACACTTCAAATAATTTTCAACATGCAATTTCAAACGTGATAATAATCTTAATTAGGCTAAGACACAAACTACATTAACCTAACCCACTGAGGAACATTCCTCCCTAAGCATTAGCATTATAGCTCAACCTTACTAACAAGATAATCTTATACCTTCCACTGATATGAGAGGTAAACGAACCTGACTATATTAACACCCTGATCTGTAGCCCCGAGGCTTCCTTCCATACTTAGCCAAAAATCGATAAAACCCAATATTCACCCGGGGTTGTAACTGTACCAACACACCTAATCCCAATCAGGCCGACATGAGTCGGTGATGACTGGCACTTAGCCAAAAATATGAAAGTGAATAGAGACCTTGGTTTTCTTCCTTTCCAATGCACCATGAATACCATGGGTTGAGGGTAAGTTGTGACCATCGTTCCGACCACAAAGCAAGGCCTTGCACAAAATCTCCCAACCCCATGTCGTTCGATTATAAAATATTAAGGGAGCATAGCCCTCCCGAAACTGCTAACAAAGTAATAAGGCCTCGGGGAGAAACTATAATTCTAAGCCATAATCAACCTTCCTGGTCACGAGGCAATACACCTTCCATGTGCCATCATCACAATTAGGCCTCGGGGGAAATCATTTGACCTCGAACCTTTCACATCATACTTGGCCACATGAGAATATTTATTCCTCGTGCCATCATATACAAGGCCTCATGGGAGATCCTCTAACCCTAAGCCGTTGATGTCATACTTGGGAACGGAGGAAAATCCCATCCCAGTGCCATCATATACAAGGCCTCAGGGGAAATCATCTAACTCTGAATTGTTCAATCATTCTAGGCCTTGGGAGAAAACATACAACCCCAAGCCATCTCAATACACTTCGCCACAAGGGAACACTCCCTCCTTGTGCCATTTAACATATGATAAAACCTTTGGGGAAATCATCCAATCCTGAGTTGTCTCGACACTTGCCCACGAGAGAATACTCTCTCTCGTGTCATAACAGTAATAAAGCCTCGGGAGAAATCATTTGACCCTGAGTTATTCAATCGCAAAGGCCTTGGGAAGACTAGAAGAGGGAAAACATTCAACCTCAGGCCATATATACAAAGAGCAACATAAGTGTCTTACCACCATGTGTTGTATCAAAATAAAACGATAAAGTAACGGGGGTGACATATCACACACACATCGTACCATCCAAAATATTGAAACAATAGAGACAGCGTCTTATTTTGTATTTCTCAAAACAACAAAGTTCACCGATATGGCATACCACCCAGTGCTTACTCAGGTCGTAATTGCTAAGTGGGAATTTACTTTCCACATGTTATGCACCTCACAGTCAAATCGCCCCGAGGACCTCTGTTAACCCTGTGTTATGAACACCAGAAAATGGGTGGAAAATGCCATGGGGACATTATTCGTCCCCATTCTATGTAAACCATGAGGCTATAATCATCACAGAAGTCTTCTAACCTTCTGCGATATGCACCCACCAATCTAATTATACAGAACCCAATACTAAAATCATAAAGGGGATGGAAAATGGCATGGGGTATTATCCCTCCTTATATTATGCAGACCCCAATACTAAAATCATCACGAAGGCATGTGGGCCTTCCCCGTGCTATACATCTCAAATGGAGATTCCAAATGCCACGTGAGCCCTCTGGACACATGTGTTATGGTTATCTTGAGGCTACAATCATCACGTAGGTGATCCCAATGTTCGTGTTATGTACCTCAGATGGGGATGTCAAACGCCACGGGGTTTTGATCCCTCCATGTGCTATGATCACTCCGAGCATATAATCGCCACGGAGGCCTTACAACCATATGTGTTATGTTGCTCGTCTTCAATGCCTTCGAAGGTGCGAAAATCACATTGTATTTGCATTCCCACCCGGGGTATGTTGTTGATTGTGTGTCACTCGGGTGTGTGTGCTACAGAAGTGCATGATTTCCTCACAATGCGTTGCACTTTTTGTTGGTGCTGAGGACATAAATCCATGAAGGTCATGATTCTTACGCCGTGACATTTGTTGATTGTCAATGCCACGGGGTAATACGTTTCCCCGCTTCGTGATTTACACCTTTGGCAATCGTTGAGCTTCCCGATCATAAGTACTTTTTTATATTCCATGGAACTACTACCCATCTAACAACTCTATGTGGAACTTTCTAGATAGGCTCTATTGATAATACCTTCTCAGTATCTAGACATTCCAAGGCTTCTTGAGCCTGTCTTCATCCAGCTGCTATAAGAGATAGTCTCCCGACCTGACGACTTCTTCTACTTTATCTGGTCCATCTCATTTCACCCCAAATGAGCCTTCTTCTGGCTTCTTCATGTCCAGGGCAACCCGTCTTAAGACTAAGTCTCCGGGATGAAATACTTGTGCCCAGACTCTCTTATTGTAGAAATAGCCCATCCTCTACTTGTTGGACAATTATGACCATAGTGTCACTATTTGTACAGATCATGGTGTTGTTGTACAAATTAACTATGTGATAAAGGAAATTGCTCTTTTATCATTTGTGATTAGATCACCAAGATGTATAAATGATAGAAGGTCCATATGATTAGTTCCGGATCGAGATGATATGAGACAGTATCAATCCACGAAGGTTTAATCATTAAATATCCCTAGTCAGAGTGTTATCGAGATTGGACATCGATAATGATTAAAAGACTAGTATTACACTTGTGCGCGTTGTGAGGGCATAACGACATAGTTCTCATATATTTGGGTATAGGATACTCATGCAAGTGTAATAGGAGGTTGTGTTTTACCGATGGTACGGAAAACAGCTTCGCTCTGGATAGACCCCTCAGAATTCCATTGGTAGTATGACTATGTGTCTATGGAAGTCTGAATCAGGGTAGGTGTATTTGGTCTTAACCTGAGACTTGCACCGTTAGTACTTGCGACAATCAATATAATTTGGTTTTGATCGTCCAGGGCTTTAATAGGTTCCGTGTACGCCTCTTCTGGGTATATTGAGAATCGTAGTGTATTGGGTGTGATGTCGAGATGAAAGTATCACTCCAGTCATAGTGGAGATGATGATCACGTAGGATACACAACTGGTTCTCTTATATACTGCAGTCATCGGGATAATATGACTAGGTCATGATTATCCGATTGTAGAGACTAGTTACCAGAGATCCGATATGTGCTTCGTACGGGGCAGACACAATTCCAGCCCCAGGCCTTGCACGTGACATCCGATGCTGGATCGAAATACGCAATACTACGTATACTACGCCTGATATAGATCACATATTCCTTTAAGGATATTTCTGGAGAATTGGGTAGGCATGGCGCTTTGCTAGAAGCCAACCTTGTCTTGTAAATTGGTAAAAACGTAGTACTAGGTACGTAAGTGTTCGGATAGTCCGACGACCGGATTTACTGCCAACATATCCAGGGATCTCATGGGTCCCTTCCCGAAGATTCACCGATGACGTATGAATCGCACTTTATTAATCTGGGATTATTAATGAGAGAGATAAAATTAATCTTGGATTAATAACGGAGATATTTTATCTGGGATAAAATATTATTTAAAACAGAGAGAACGATTAATTTAGAATTAATCGATAAAATAATATATTCAATATATTATACGAAATTGGATTTCGACGCGGAATTGAAATTAGAATTTAATTCGGGCAAACGAGTTAATTTAGAATTAATTCGTTAGCGACGTGAATAGTAATTTTGCTATGCATAATTATTTAATTACGACGCAATGAAAATTCGTTAATTTGGAATTAGCAAACCCGAGCCCGAGAGTGTTTGCGGGCGCACTCGCATTGCGAACTCAAGTGCGGCCCACAAGTCACATCAAGCGTCAAATCACTAGTCACATCAAGCGTCAAATCACTTGTCACTTTGAGTGATATGATGTCAAGTCACTTGTGATGTGAATAGTTGATGTGGGTTGTTGAAGGCATTTAATGCATTTTTGCCTCCAAAAATTTGTTGACTTTTTGAAAGCCATTTCACAAATTTTGGTATATGTTATTATTGATTTTGGAAATCAATTTTAACCTAACACATCTAACTCTCTCATTCCTCTCCCACTCTCTCTCACGGCCTCAAGGCCATTTTTCTTCTTCCATTTTGGTAAAAGCCGAGAATGAAGAGGAAAAGCTAGGTGATTTTTGTGGCAAAAATTACCAAGTGCTAGCACACTTCCGGAGTCTTGCGAATGTGATAGGGAACCGCACCCGTGAGCATGGAATCATCATTCGAAAGCTTGGAGCTTGGAGATCCTTCCATGGTCGAAAATTGAGAAGCTTAAAACAGCCACTGTCGTGAGCCTTGGAGGAGAAAAACTTGAAGTTTTGTTGTTCCTCGCATCGCTCAACCGATCATTGTGAGTATTCTGCACCTCCTTGATGTATTCACATATGTTTCATTGCTTATAAATGATCATTGGGACCTTAGAGAAACCCAACACTGGTATCTTGAGCCATTTGAGCATGAAACTTGAACTTAGGGTTAAAATTGGGTAAATTGAATTTGAGCATGATTTGATAAAATTCTTTGATTGAGTATGCTTGAATGATATTTAATTGAAGTTGTATTGTATCAATTTCATGAAATTTGATTAGATCAATTTTTGCCCAAAAATATTGGCTTGGCAGAATATGAACAAGTGCCCTTAGTAATGGTATTTTTTTATTTTGATCATTGGATGAGTTAAAATCATTTGGGAAATGTTGATTTAATGTTGATTGTGGATTTAATTGGATTGAAACCGAATCGAACATAAATTACCCCAAAATGCCGTGACCATTAAGCATGGGAAATGATTTGATTTTTGGTTCAAAATGTGTTAGACATGTTTTGATGTTAATGAGCATAATTAATTGTACAAATTTGTGTTTTGGAAATGTTAATTTGGGTAATTAATTATGGCATACACTTTAGTTAATTAAGTTATGAAATTTGGAATTTGGTAATTTAATTAATTGGACCTATTTTGGAAATTGGGCCTTAAAAGTTGTAATTGGGCTTAATGAGCTTGGTTGTACCAAGATTGGTTTAGGAAAATTGGTTGGATCCAATTGGGCCCAAAACCATATCCATAAAGTCCAAATATGACTTAATGGACCTTTAATATTAATTGGGCCTAATGGGCCTAAATTGGTTTCTTGGCAAATAAGGGTGATTCCTTAAATGGGCTTTGGTATTTGGGTTTGACCCATATTGACCAAAAGTCCATGCCTTAGAAATTAATTAAAAGCCCATTGGACTTTAAATTAAATTGACATTGGATGTTAATCGGGCTTTGAGACCCATAACAATTAGATTTGGAATCTAAGTCGTAAAGGTACATTAAAAGTGTAAATATTTAATTTGGAATTAAATAAATGAAATAGTATTAAATACAAATTAAATTGGATTTAATGTTGTAGTTTAATTTAATTCAAGAATTCGTACTTTGAGTACTTATTCGCAAAACGAGTTGGACTCGCGCAAAATAAAATCGTTGTTTAAACATTGGATGGTCATTAATATTCAGATTTATTAATTGGATTAGATTGATTGATAACATGCTTGTGTGAATACATGGTTGCGATGTATGAATAATGTATATCGGATGGATATTAGATGGGTGGGGTAATTTTGGAAATTGTTGTAATAAATTTAGAATTTATTAAATTGGACTTGCGTGTCCAGCCTATTACCTACTTACTCTTTGTATTTCTCTTCTCACCTATTCCCCTCAATGTTAATGGGTTTCTTTAGAAGTGTTATGTAATCGGGTAGAAGTAATACTTGTGCTAGCGGGAGAGAGGAAAGAGAGAGATTTGTTCTAGGAACAATGTTTAAGTATCCATCCGCATATCATTATTATATTTATTTATATGCGCCTTATTATGTGTTTAGAATGCATGTTTAAGGGTGTATGATGATGAGACCTTAACAAATATAATTAATTGGTTGCCAATTACAAGCGAAAAAACCCTCAACATCATATTAATCGTTTTCCTTCCATTGAGTGATTCTTACTCAAGATCCAAGACTGGCATTGGTTTGTTGGCCAAAGTCAAGACCTTTGTCCGTCGAGGATGTGTTTGAATCATGAAGGCTTTGTTCCATATTGGTGTCTTGTCGAAGTTGTGATTTGTTGGCCAAAGTCAAGATCACTTCTTGTCCATCGACATTGATTACGAAGCTTTCCATGGTCAATGGGTTCCGCTTAAGTGGGATCACTAAGTTTGTTGTGCCAAAGCTAAGGCTTAGTTGATTCAGAGGAAAAATGTTAGGCAATATATTGGATATATTGGCATATATAAGATATATGTTTCGGACTTGGATGTCCACCTACTGGATCTAGGAATTGGATGGGATCCAATTGATCTTAGAGATCTACCTAATTAATTATCATACAATTTGTTGGCCAAAGTCAAGATTGTGTGTTATTTAACGGGATCCTAGGCCACTAGGAAAAAAGGTTTCCCGAGTACTCCACAGAGGGTTAGAAGCTCGCCGAAAAATAGTGGGAGGTAAATATTAAATTTGCAATATTCGTTTAATTACTTGCCATACGCGCTCATTACAAATATTTCGTCATACATAAATTAATATATTAGTTGGACTAATATTTAATGTTGTTTTAATTAAACAGTTGGAGTGTATTCAAACTATTTCATTTATAGTTGATTATGTAATTGGATTATAGTAATCAATATATTTGAATGAACCATTTCAATTAATAGTTGATTTTATAATTGGATTATAGTAATCAATATAATTGAATTTGACCTATTAAATTATAGTTGATTATATAGTTGGACTATAGTAATCATTATAATGAATAGTACCTAAAATCGTTGATTAAATAGTTGGACTATTAGAATCAAGATAATTGAATGATTAGTGTTTAAAACATAATCCTGGGCGAAAATGTATTTAAACGACTTTAATTTTCAAATTGGGAATAATTTCAGGATAGTCCTGAAAACTGAGAATTTACTTTATTTGATAAAATAACATCTTAGGCCTAAGCCCGGAGTTAAGCAAATAGTAGAACATGATATTTGGAATATTCATGTGATGATAACTTTAGTGCTTAATCCATTATGCTTGCCGCATAGACTCCTTAATTTCTTAATCAGAACAAAGGATTAGATCCTTATAGTATGATATTGAAATTGAAGGATCTTCATAGATCTATTCTTAGATCTTAGAAGAACAAATTGCAATAGTAAACTCTTGGAGAGTTAATGGCTATACTCAAGGAGACAGAGCCAAAGTTTGCAATAAGGCAAGTAGCGCAAGGCGCATCTTACTTCGACATTCTGGAAGGCCAAGGCTTGGCCAAAGGCTTCTGGGGTACCGAAAAGAGCAAAGGCAAAGACATTATAATCTTCTGGGAAGATAAAGGACATATCCCAAGATGTCTGCCTAAATTGTGGCAAACAGGGACACGGAAACGTGACTGCCGTATGGACAAGGCAGACATGAAGGAATTGAAGAATGGGGCAAGGCTCCGACTTCAAATATGTTTGTCATAAATATGTTCGCTGCTAGTATTAAAATTGGATTTTAGATACTAAATGTGGTACATAAATATGTACTGTTGTGCAGAATCTGCTTATAGCAGGATACTGACTTCAGTTGAGATTAATCTACGAATCAGAAACGGGACGACAGTCGCTGTTTTAACCGTAGATACCTAAGTTTAGGAACTATCATTCGGGTGTGTACTTGAATTAGGAAACTGTTAGAATGTAACTAGTTTGACTAGATACATTATCTCTATATCAGGGTTAACCCATTGCGGGTATACCTTTATATTCTAGAACACTAAAGTATTTTATTATATAAATATGATATTGAGATAAACACATTAGATGTGAATAATAGTATTTATATTTTGAATATAAATAAATCTCAAACGTATAACATGACAAACTAATAGCTCAAACTGAATTAATCAGTTGAGACTTATATGTGGCATTGTAGTCTGGGACACAATTAACAAGACTCTTATATCCACACTTTTGAAGAGTGGATACTAGGACGGATTTGATTCTATTCAAATAATGTCTAAGAATCTAGTTTATTAGGCAAAGTGCCTATAAAACCTTTACTTGGTAAAAGTGTAAATGCCACCGATCTATTAGCCCTCGTTCATAGTGACGTAAGTGGGCCCATGTCTAGCTAGGCTAGAGGTGGATATGAATATTTCGTGACCTTTATGAATGTGGCATCGTGTTATGGTTATGTGTTTCTTTTGAAACACAAATCGAAAACTTTTGATGAAATCATAGAGTTTCGACACGAAATAAACAAACAGATCGGCTAAAGTATTAAACCATCATAGTTAGACCATGATGAAAATACTTAAGCAATAAGTTTCTCAAATATATGAAAGAGTATAGTATTCTTTCAATGAGGACTCCTCCCGGAACACGTCAGTTTGACGGTGTGTCCGAAAGGAGAAACCGAATTTTGTTAGACATGATAAGGTTAATCATGAGTCGCTCTGAACTACCATTTCCTTCAACGGATACGCATAAATAGTACAAAACTCATTTTGAATAAGGTTCCATAAAATCTGTTAGACAGATTTCATATTAGATATGAACAAGAAAGAAACTGGGATTTCTCATTCCTGAAGATTTGGGAATGCTGGGCATATGTTTGGATGATACCAAACTAAAACCCAAATCGGATAAGTACCTAATAATGGTTATCCTAGGGAAACCAAAGTATAGTACTTATACAACTCACTAGAGAATAATGTAATTGTTGCTCACCATGCGGTTCCTAAGAGGAATACCTATATGCAGTGGTAAGTGGGAGGAAAGTAAAACTCGATGAAAATTGGAGTAATACTATTCATGGCACCGATTCCTTAATGGAACACAAATAGTTCATCAATGATGAATTTATACCAATAATCTTCGAATACACAAGAACCACGTAAGTCGGAGAGAGTCAGAAAACAACTTGGGGTATGGGTTTCTGATCTCACATCGTTAAGATGTCAATCTTATTGAAGGATACGAACTAACTACGTATGAGGAAGTGATACAAGGTATCGACTCCCTATTATGGCAAAGTGGAATGAAGTCCGAAATGGATTCCATGTATATCAACTATGTTTGGATACTAGTTGATGTACCGTAAGGCATTGTGCCTATTGGTACTATATAAGTCTCAAGGAAGACATACATGGAAGGCAACATACCAACGTACTAAGCTAGGCTTGTAGCGAAAAGGTATCATTATCAACATTGTTTCGATTACGACGAAACCTTTTAACTGTTGCCATGGTTAAATCCATTTGGATAATGATTGCTGATGTTGCATATTTCATTCATGAAATATGGCAGCTGAATGCCAAAACCGCTTTCCTTAACGGAAACCTTTTGGAGGATGTTTATAACATCCTAATGGTTTTGTCGTACCAAAACAAGCAAACAAGGTTTGCAGGTTATTCGATCCATGGATGGATTGAAGCAAGCATAGCGTTCTTGGAATTATCGTTTTGATGTAATCATAATGGTAAATGATTCAATTCAAAACGAAAATGATTCTTGTGTATATAAGAGGGTTAGTGGGAGCGCACTGACAGTGACTGTCCTAAATAATATATGTCATTTCTTGGAAATGATATTCCCATAATACAATCGGTGAAAGCTTGGCTTTCATGAAAATTCTTCGTAGAATTCTTGGGAGAAACAACCTTTATTCTATGAATAAAAATCTACTGGGATAGATTTAAAGTTGTTAATAATCTCCGAGAACTCGTACATTGAAATAAATGTACGCGACCTGGTGTCTCATATGCTTTGAGCATATGGAGTCAAAATCGGGCCAATCCAAGTGATAGTCATTGGATTGATGTTAAGAACATTCTTGAGTATCTTAGAGAACTAAGGATGATGTCTTAAACTATGGAGAAAGAGAACTTGAAGTGACTGGGTTCACTGCTGCAAGTTTCCTAACCGATATAACGACTATAAGTCGTAACAACGGTACTATAAAGTTTGAATAACGGAACAGTGAGCTGGAAATCTTGCAAGCAAGATACTGTTACCGAATAAAAAAAAGTTGATTATTGCTGCAGCTGAGGCAGCAATAGAAGCCTTCTGGATTGATAATAATCCTAATTAGATTAGGAGTAATTCTGTTAGCAGCTGAGCTAGGCTTCAACGCAGGCTAAAGAATTAATGGTCTCATCAACGATCCAGATAAATACTTCGAATATTCATCTGATTCGTTCGGATCATACATCATGGCGATGTGATGATCGAATAAATCGCATCAGAAGATAGTCATGCAAATCCGCTGACGAAAGCATTTCCTCAGCAGAAGTTTGAGCGAATCGTACATAGTTTGGGTGTAAGACACTTGAGTGACTGGCTATAGGCCAAGTGGGAGATTGTTGGATAATTATGACCCATAGCGTCATTATTTGTACAGATCATGGTGTTGTTGTACAAATTAACTATGTGACAAAGGAAATTGCTCTTTTATCATTTGTGATTAGATCACCAAGATGTATAAATGATAGAAGGTCCATATGATTAGTTCGGATTGAGATGATATGAGACAGTATAAATCAACGAATGTTTAATAATTAAATATCCCTAGTCAGAGTGTTATTGAGATTGGACATCGATAATGCGTAAAAGACTAGTATTACACTTGTGCGAGTTGTGAGGGCATAACGGCATAGTTCTCATATATTTGGGTATAGGATACTCATGCAAGTGTAATAGGAGGTTGTGTTTTACTGATGGAACGGAAAACAGCTTCGCTCTGGATAAACCCCTCGGAATTCCATAGGTAGTATGACTATGTGTCTATGGAAGTCTGAATCAAGGTAGGTGTATTTGGTCTTAACCTGAGACTTGCACCGCTAGTACTTGCGACAATCAATATACTTTGGTTTTGGTCGTCCAGGGCTTTAACAGGTTCTGTGTACGCCTCTTCTGGGTATATTGAGAATCGTAGTGTATTGGGTGTGATGTCGAGATGGAAGTATCACTCCAGTCATAGTGGAGATGATGATCACGTAGGATACGGAACTGGTTCTCTTATGTACTGCAGTTATCGGGATAATATGATTAGGTCATGATTATCCGATTATAAAGACTAGTTACCAGAGATCCGATATGTGCTTTTTACGGGGCAGACACAATTCAAGCCCCAGACCTTGCACGTGACATCCGATGCTGGATCGAAATACGCTATACTACGTATACTACGCCTGATATAGATCACATATTCCTGTAAGGATATTTCTGGAGAATTGGGTAGGCATGGCGCTTTGCTAGAAGCCAACCTTGTCTTGTAAATCGGTAAAAACGTAGTACTAGGTACGTACGTGTTCGGATAGTCCGACGACCGGATTTACTGCCAACAAATTCGGGGATCTCATGGGTCGCTTCCCGAAGATTCACCGATGACGTATGACTCGTACTTTATTAATCTGGGATTAAATAATGAGAGAGATAAAATTAATCTGGGATTAATAACGGAGATATTTTATCTGAGATAAAATATTATTTAAAAGAGAGAGAATTATTAATTTGGAATTAATCGATAAAATAATATATTCGATATATTATACGAAATTGGATTTCGACGTGGAATTGAAATTATATTTTAATTCGGGCAAACGAGTTAATTTAGAATTAATTCGTTAGCGACGTGAATAGTAATTTTGCTAGGCATAATTATTTAATTACGACGCAACAGAAAATTCATTAATTTGGAATTAGCAAACCCGAGCCCGGGAGTGTTTGCGGGCGCACTCGCATTGCGAACTCAAGTGCGGCCCACAAGTCACAACAAGCGTCAAATCACTAGTCACATCAAGTGTCAAATCACTTGTCACTTTGAGTGATGTGATGTCAAGTCACTTGTGATGTGAATAGTTGATGTGGGTTGTTGAAGGCATTTAATGCATTTTTGCCTCCAAAAATTTGTTGACTTTTTGAAAGCCATTTCACAAATTTTGGTATATGTTATTATTGATTTTGGAAATCAATTTTAACCTAACACATCTAACTCTCTCATTCCTCTCCCACTCTCTCTCACGGCCTCAAGGCCATTTTTATTCTTCCATTTTGGTAAAAGCCGAGAATGAAGAGGATAAGCTAGGTGATTTTTGTGGCAAAAATTACCAAGTGCTAGCACACTTCCGGAGTCTTGCGAATGTGATAGGGAACCGCACCCGTGAGCATGGAATCATCATTCGAAAGCTTGGAGATCATTCCATGGTCGAAAAGTGAGGAGCTTAAAACAGCCACTGCCGTGAGCCTTGGAGGAGAAAAGCTTGAAGTTTTGTTGTTCTTCGCATCGCTCAACCGATCATTATGAGTATTCCGCACCTCCTTGATGTATTCAAATATGTTTCATTGCTTATAAATGATCCTTGGGACCTTAGAGAAACCCAACACTACTGGTAGGCTGCTACCGACCTTTCTCGTTGCTCATCTACTAGGTCCAGAAGATGTCTGAAAAGTAGTTTATTTTACTCCTCCTCAAAATATCGAACCTGATAGGTTGTCATCTCGATGACCACCGGGATCACCGTTTCACATCTATAAGCCAATGAAAAATGAGGTCTCACCGTGGAGTCTTTATAGGTCATCTGATGTGCCCACAGGACCTCTAGTAACTCTTCCACCCATAGACTTTTGCATGATCAGAGCCTCGCCTTCAAATTATTCTTTATGGTCTTGTTGGTTGCTTCAATCTCTCCCTTTGACTGGGGATGAGTTGGTGGTGCAAATCTCTAGGTAATCTAAAGGTTTTCACAGAGCTTCTTGAAGCTCGTGCTGTCAAATTGCTTTCTGTTGTCTGTAATAATAGCCCGGGGAATCCCGAACCGACTGATAATTTTTTACTTCACGAAATTAGTAGTATTCTTTTCTGTAATAGTAAACAACGGCTCAGCCTCCCCCCACTTAGTGAAATAGTCATAATGGCATACTTTGTTTTTCCTTTACCCACAAATAGCGGACCAATATAATCCAATCCCCATTAGGCGAACGACCATGGGCTAGACAAAATTATCAACTACTCAGACAGTTGCTTATGTACGTTTGCATTCCTCTGACATCCATCATATGCATGAACCACTTCGGACCCGTTCAGATGCATTATAGGCCAATAACAGACCTGTTTAAGCGTCTTGTGCATAATTGATTCCCCCCGGCTTGACTCCTATAGATGCCTTCATAGGTCTCCCTTAGAATATAATTGGCATCTATAGGTCCAAGACACCTTAGATACGGCATCGTATACCCTGTCTATTATAGAATTTCATCCATGAGGAAAAATGGGCACTGTAATACTTCAACTTGCTTGCACCCTTCTTATTACCGGCCAGCTCTCCATATTTTATGAATCTCCTTATCAGCTCCATCAAGGATGGCTTAGCTTCTACTTCTACTTCCATCACATCTCCACCACCTATGTTTTTCAGTTCGAGGATTTCCACAGGCATGTCCCGTGGAAGGTCAGACTTAATCGATGATGCCAACATTGCCAATGAATCAGCATGTTGATTACTTTCTCGACATATTTACTCAAAAGTAACATTTCTCATCCATTCAACCAGATTCTTCACCTCCATGAAATAGGCTATCATATTGGTCTCCCTAACCTGAAACCCATCATTCGATTATTGGATAGCAAGCTGTGACAAACTCTATACTACAACGTCTCTAACCCCGACAACATCATACAATCTCAACCTAGCCAAAATTACCTAATACTTTGCCTCATTATTAGTAGCCTCAAATGCAAACCTCAGTGCATAGCTCAGCTCCTCATCACGCCCGTTGCTGAAAATAATACATGCCCCACATCATTGTGAACTGACCGACCAATCTATATAGAAATCCCATTTTTCCTATTCTTCCCTGACCACCAGCACTTTTGGTCCTGTGAACTCTGCCACAAAATCGGCTAGAGCTTGCCCCTTGATGCACAACCGTTGAAGATAACAGATATCATATTCACTTAACTCTACCGAACATTTCACAAGACGACCTGAAGTCTCGGGGTTTGTACAAAATTTACCTAAGAGGATGAATAGTGTATACCCAGTTGGGGTGTGCTTGGAAATAATGACATAATTTTATGGCCGTCGTAACTAGTGACAATGCCATTAATTTATAGGGAGGGTATCTAGTTTATGCAACTAACAATGCTTTACTAGAATAATGGATCGGCTTCTGGACCCTATCTATTTCATGTACTAGAATTTTCCTTATAGAATGCGGTCAAATTGTTAAGTACATAAATAATTTCTCACGTGGGATTGGCTTAGCCAAAAGCAAAGGCCGGGTCAGGTTATTTCTTGAGCTGCTAGAATGCATCCTCGCACTCATTTGTCCATTCTATCTCATTTTTTGCCTTCTTTATCAGTTGAAATAAGATATGGATTTATCAGTAGTTTTGGAAATGAACCGGTTAAGTACTGCGACTCGACCCGTCAAGATTTGAATTTCTTTAACTGTCATTGGAGACTTCAGGTCTACCACTGCTTTGATCTTCTGGGGATTAGCTTCAATTACTCTTTCACTGACCATATACCCTAGGAAATTTCCCGAAGAGACACCAAATGCACATTTCTCTGGGTTCAACTTCATTCCATAATTCCTCAAGAGCTCAAAAATTTCTCTGAGGTCCTTTAGATGAACCCTAGGCAATACTAACATTGTGATCATATCATTGACATAAACTTGCATTGTTTTACCAATGAGAGGCTTGAAAACCTGGTTCACCAACCTCTGAAAAGTTTCCCCTACATTCTTTTACCCGATTGGCATCACTTTATAGTAATATAACACCTGATCAATAATGAAGGTTGTCTTCGCCTCGTTCTCAGGGAACATCCTCATCTGATTATAACCCAATAATGCATCCATGAAACTGATAAGGCCATAATAGGCTGGTGAGTCTACTAGCTTATCAACTTTAGGGAGTGGGAACTTATCTTTTTGGCAACCTTTGTTCAAGTCAGAGAAGTTCACACACATTCTCCACTTGTCGTTTGCCTATTTTACCAAGACTGCATTCGATACCCACTCTGGGTACTTAAATTCCCTGATGAACCTTGTCTGCAATAATTTGTCCATCTCAGCATGGATAGCCTAATACCATTCTTGGTTGAAGTTCCTCATTTTCTACTTCATCGCCTTGTGAGTTTGATCAATGGACATTCGGTGGCTTATTATCACATCCCAGGATATCCGGGACGCGACTAGTAGGAGACAGCACAACCATTTCCTAACCCTTTGACATAATTATGCAAAACATGTGTGACCTATTTCCGTGCACATGAATGAATATATAAAATATTAATCTATCCCTACAAATGAACGTGGGTCATGGATAACTTGTATATTATTGCCACATCATCATACATATAAATACATAATAACTTAAGTTTACACATATTAAAAGAATACACTAAACACATATCCAACCATATGGCCTATTATAGGACATCAAATGAGTGGACCCATGACGTGCACGACATCTATGATGGTATGACTGTATTTGGTGTCTGTCTTCTCCGAAATGTCACCTGACTAGGAAGGACCTCACCGAGAGGTAGAGAGAGAAATACCTGCATCCAAAATTGTGAAAGTGGAAGGGGTGATTCTAGGAGGATTCAGTGAGTGAATGCCAAAGTAAAATTAGTAAAGGATTCGATAATATAAAAAATCAAACAAAATTTAGGAAGCCTGAAAGATTTTATCATAAACTATAAACTAAAAATTAAATTTATGCAAAATCATGAAAACTTGAAATATAAATAAGTGAATACAAAAACTACGCCAGCTTCTTAGCCTGTGGAAGTGAGACCTACTTAGCGGAACCTGGCACCGTGTAAGCAAGGAAACCTACATATGAACATGAAAAATCTATGGGCATGATCAGTGTCCCATAAGGCAACGTGAGCGAACCAGGATGCTAACATGAGGGGACCGCTATCCACTAGCATTGTGAAAATGTATAATCATAAAACAAATAATGGAAAGTCATAAACCTATTACAACTTGCATTTAGAATAACTATAAAGTCATGAAATAAACTACTGTGATTCATAAAGCATCATGTATATTATCAGCTTGTCAATGATATTAAAATGGCTCTTAGAACATGCTTGCAAGTAATCTAAGTCAATTCATGAAAAAATAAATCTAAATTGTAAGGTTACTTAAAACTAGCATGAAAACATAACAATCTAAAAACATGGTCTCAAAATCAATAAGTTAATGTCCAAGAAGAAATTCAGTTAAACTACATTGTCATTACCAAATCTCAAAATGAAGTTAGACCTACACCATACTTACATATTCGCCCTTACCCATTCATCATCAAAATTGAATAAAAGATCAAACTTAACACACAACTTTTCATGCATCATCACATATATTTCTTGTCACACAACTTAAACACAAGAATTAAGCTTGACATTCTCCATGAAATTCGGCCTACATATGTCTTTTCCTATTCTTGCGAATTCCAACTTATTAAATGCATAACTCAACAAATGATACATAACCCACATCTCATTATCACTCAGATCACAAAAATCCTACATCCCCTTCATACCATTAGATTTGGCCATGCTCTATCCCGAACTAAGTTTGAATAATCCACATATCCAAGAAATAATATATAAATTAAAATTACAAATAATGATTGTAACACATCAAAATCATGAGAACCAAGTTTCTCCCCCCCCCCCCCCCCCCCCCCCCCCCCTCCCCTCAAACTCTCGGCCAAGGTGTCCCAATGCTCATTCCATGTTCATAAGTCCCCGAAAGCATAAATAGGCCCTTAGAACTAGCTAATTCATGCAAAACAACACCATGACAACCTAATCTTTATGAATTTTGAAAATGTGAAATGAATGATGCATGCTTGATTTCAAGTATTTTGAAATAGGAAGAAGAAACAAGAGCTTGAGAAATTATTCTAGAGAAATCGTGAATGAATGATGAAGAAGAGAATGAACAAGGCTGCTTTTATAACACAAGGGATATTTTAAGATTTAAATAATAATAAACAATTGAGCACATGTTGAAATTTAAAGGCATTTCTTCACTACACAGTACCAGCCAGATGAAATATATTTTTGACTTGATTGTGTTCGTAATTTAGAAAAATATTCAACATGGAATTTGTAGAGCTTTGTCTAAGCTTTCCGAAAATATAAAGATCACCAAAAATTTACATTGGTAGCTCAAGTTATAACCAAAATACAAAAGGCTATCAGTAACTCGACCGAAAAATAATTGCGTAGCTGAACTACAAATAATCCGTTGGGTTTTTGAAAAATAATTTCACAAATACCAATGCACTTATGCATGATTTTATGTTACAAAATAAGTCACACGTGTTAAAAATGATCATTGGGGTCACGCCGGGTGATCAGTGTGTTATACATTCTCCCCCTTAAATAGGATTCGTCCTCGAATCTCATTTGGGGTTAAGTTCATGAATTGGCCTTTACTTAAAATCTTATGAAGCTAAGCAGCTTTTCAAAAATTGATTGGATTCTCTTGCTACTTTCTGGCCCTGCAATACTATCCACTGACTTATATTGACATTAGGTCCTCATGATTAATATTTGTCCTTCAACAGCAACTTGATATATACTGACTGATTCTGACATATAAATATACGGCTAACATGTTGGAGCTCTTCTAATGTGACTGGAAAGTTATTACTGAGGTTGTAATTTATCATGCATTCGTAAAATGTGAATCGGAAACATGACTTAGAATCTGCGGTGTGAACTAGAATATACAATCATGGTATGCATGTTATTTCAGAAATGACGGCTATTACAAGAACTTGGGCTGATCTGTGAGTCGAATAACTAGTCTGGTTTCATTCTAGGAATAATTACTCTATAAAGCGTTCACTTCTCTATTGTTCTGCCATAACTTACTGAATGGTCATTCTTAGGCTAGTAAACATACCATACTCTTCTCCTTATCCTGACCCTGCTTCATATATGGTACATCTTGCCATGCTTAAGCATATTGTATGAAAGACATACGAGCTATACTGAATAGCTTTTATTTTCGATTATTGACTGAGGGACAAAAACCCATCTTGAAAATAAGATGTCTCTATCATGTGTAATGCAACTACTGTCATGGTATTCGTCGCCCTACGACTAGTGAATGAAAAAGTCCCACTCATGGACTTCCTTAGTTATAACCAACATTCTTTAACTCGACTGATCTATGGAGGCTGGCAGTACTGAATCTGATAACTGAAATCATGGTCGATCGTTCATGCATTCCTCCACCTGACTGATGGGTACACCCTTATATCTACCGACAGGGAATAGACTGTTTGTGAGTTTTTTGCTTGAGATGTCGGCAATTGCACAAGCTTATTCTGCATAGACATTGGTCAAATGGACGTGTTGTTTCCAACCTTGCCTAAAACTCATGTTTCTCATGTCTTGTTATGCACACGTTATGTCTCAATTGTTTATCCTCTTGACACCACCACAAATCTTGAATTCCAATTAGGACTCCTGCTATCACCCTATCATGCTTAGAGTATCACCATTGTACTTCTCCAAGTGTAGCCAATGACCTTATCCAGGGCCGGTCCTGAATTTTTGGGTGCCCGGTGCGAAAGCTAAAAATGTGCATTTTTTTATGACGAAAACATATGTTTTAAAAAAATAATATTTAACGAGGGCTGGAACCCAGTCGAAGCTGGGGGGCTTCTTTTTTTTCCGTTTCATATTACTAGAGAGTTGTTTCCTAAAAGACATGGCTTCGATAATTTGTTTGCAAAAATTACCTACACATGATATAACAAAAATTTCCAATCAAAATTATCATTCCAACATATATTATATATTATCGGCCAAGGCATAAACCCATTTTCAAGTTTGACATAGCAACTAAGTTTATTGCATAACTCAATGACTCATGGCAACTCATCACCTAAAGCATAAATACCTACAATGCTTAATCTAATCAGTAATCATGCAAAATAATGTAATTCCAACCAAAACTTCATGAATTTTCGAAAATGGGCATAAATGTTACATGCTTAGAAGTTAGAAAACTCAAATTAATCTAAGGAAAAGAGAAAGAAACTTATTAGGGCTGAAGAGAGCATGAAGAATCAATAAATCCCCCTCTTTATTTGACAAAAAATTGCAAGAGAAAAAAGAGCTAGAGAGCGAGAGTGATGTAAGGAAATTTCGTGAATTTTTTTTAAAGAGAGATGATGATGAATAGTGCATCCCACGTTTTTATTCACAAAATGGAGATATTTAGATTTTAAAATATTAATAAAAATTTAAACATTTGGTGCCCCTTATGACTGTTGGGCCCTGGACAGTTCCTTGTGGCACTGTGCCAGGGCCGGCTGTGACCTTATCATGCCATACCCATACATACCTCAGGTCAATACCGAATACATTACGATTCGCAATGGACTCACTTGTTCCTGACAGTTACACTTAAACAAACACGAGGGTCAATTGCTATCATCTTTAAGATAACTTTACTCACATGAACTTGACCACAGAAGCTTAACTTATCCGCTTGGTACACTCATTCCTAATACTGAATAAGCGGAGGAAGTCCTCTAAGCAGTGGCAAGCAACCAAGCCATCATATATCTCTTTATATTCCTGAGGTCGGTGAGACTATTGTTTCCTCCTGACACATTACTTGATATTGGTATTCAATAACTAACTTCTGCTTATTAGGTAGCCTGTCATGACATCCTTAATTGCTTAAGCCTCACTTGTTCTGATAATCTTGCCTGCTGAAGAATCATGCTTGCATGATTAGAAATCGATCATGTCGTATATACGTTCATGTACATGATCTATAATTACTAAGACCTGTCCTAATACACCTGAAACTTCATGCTCTCAAGTTATAGGGTTGTGTTATCACTACTAGTGATGCTACAACTGATGCTATTGTTGATGTCATTACTGATATCACTACCGAGGTAACTTAATTCAATCAGAGAAGAGCTAAGGACTAGGGATTTTTTCCAAAACAAGGCTTGACTGATTGTATGAGAAACAATTGTACATAGTGTTCATGCATGACCTTGAGTATCCTTCTTTGTGGGTCTACTATATAGGGCTGCCTTGCAAGAATGCTGATATCAAAAGGCCTATCAGAAAGCAGCTTTATGTACTGAATCCTGACTTGACCTTGCACTGATAACTGTTCTCCTGTTTACGGGCATTCCGGAAGGGTAAGCTCATCCAAAGTCCTCGTGCATTATTTTGGTTGCATGCCCCTAAAATGCCATGGTCTTACACTACATTCAGAGACTTTTTTATACTTATCAAGAAAGCCTCATAAGGCACGTGTAATATTCATATGGCTATTATATGTTTCATCAGTCTTCAGTGCTCGTTCTTCCAAGCTTTGGTACCATGGGCACCTAGACTGTCAGACAGCTTAGGAAGGCTTTACTAAGTCTCAAATAAGTCCAAGTTGGACTTGAGGAATATTTCCCGTCTGAGTTGGTGACAACTACCCTCGTAATTGGAATCTCATGACTATTTTGGTCTTACTGGTAAATTTCTAATGCTATATGAGTTCTGTTGGAATCCTTGTGATCCTGACTAACTTGATTAACATGCTATCAATGTGATACGTGCCTTGCTGACTCGCTTAATGAACATACTAAATTAAGTCAGGTTCTACAGCCGAAAAAATAGAAGGAATATATTGCATGGTGTCCTGATTCAACTGGGGTTTGGAAAGTAACTGACATTATGGGGACCCGTATGGGTGAGGATTCCTGGTACTATTGTCTGTTCTGCTACAACTAAAGTCTGTTGGGTGGCTAGGTACAAATAGAAAGAAAAGTTACTGAAATAGATGGGAGTTACTGTCTTGTATTGCTATTGGACTATTACTGATGTTGACGGATAATCCCAATCCACCAACCTGCACATGTTTTCCCTGCATAACCTAAATGCCCCAAGTAAGGTCGTCTTCATCTCAAGTCATACTTGGTTCACTGGCTGATTTTTGGAGTTTTGATCAAAAATAGATGTTACGGATTTAAATAGAATGGCGTCTACCAAAATCTGGGCCATTAAAGTCACTAACTATCTGGGTTCTCCTGGATTCCGGTAAGATGGCCATTAATTATCGAGGATGGGTACTAAAGAAATTTGGCTACTGGTGGGTAAACAACTGCACCAATTGATTCATGAGTACCTACCTGCGCTGCACATTCTGAATATTGTTACTCACGTCATGTTTGGTACATAACTCACTATCTTGTTCTTGAGGTTTCAGTTGACGCTACAAAAATTATGTCCTTTAGCATCGAAACTAATCGACGCCAAAAGTCACACATTCGACGCAAACGCAAAATAGCGTCAAAAAATTTAGACGCCAAAATATGGACAATAACGATATTTAGCGTCGAAACAGAGATATTTGACGCTAATAACTGTCAGTTTGCGTCCAATTTATTTCGACGCTAAATAAAAATTCCCGACGCTATAGTTCATTTATTACGACGAAACAATTCGACGCTAAAAATTAGACTTTTAGCGTCGAACCTAAACGACGCTAAAGGAAATTAAACTCACTTATATAAACCCAATATATGAAAGGTTTGGTGCAAAAATTTGTGAATAATTCTTTGGGTTATATAGTGCTCCTAAGACAACAAAATAATTAAGAATCCGATGTGGGATAAAAGCCAATTTAATCTTAGCCATTGGATCTTAATTTAGTGGTTTAATGGGATTATAAAACCCTAATAAGAGTTTGGGCCGAATTGGAATTCAAAACAAATAACCAAAAAAAAATAATTTACTATTCATGTGTTACTATTCACGTGAATAGTAATTTATTTTTTAATCTATTTATTCCAATCCCAAAGTGCCCCTATCGTCATTCACCAATCCCTAAGCCACTATGGAACCTCATAAATGATCTTTTCAATAATTAAAACATTGAACCATTTATGAACATTCCTATAACAATCACATATGTTGTTAAATATGTACTGTGCACTGTTAACCATTGATTTCGACTTTATTGTGTGTGACCTTTTGGGTTCCCCTCAAGTTGGACATGAAATGAATCGTGATAATTTAATCGAACGTAAATTATCCTCCGATCAGATGGTCGTTCGATTTCAATGACCAAGGTTGACATCTAGCAACATGTCAAGGCCCCCAAATGAGAAGGAAAGATATATATACCCATTCTGTATGTGATTTACATATGATACGGTCCATCGCCTTACTGTATCCCCACCTATGACCTAGGGTACGGAAATGTCTACCTATATGGTCAAATGTATGATGTTGATAGTGTCATGAATCGTGCTAACCCAAGAATCTCACATGATTCTTCCGCTGTGGCCACAGTCTCAAGCACTGATCACACATATCAACCCGCGAACTGGAATACTAATCTTATAAGAAAATATTATCCGAGATAGTGGCGATTCTCTGTTGTATCTGTACAAACTTCATGTGTTTCAACAAATGACCCAATCATACCCTTATGACCGGATCTTTTGAACCTGGGAAGGAGAATGTCAAAGTTATTTGATCCACACATAAGATTGTAAGGACCTCAAGTCTAAGGACTAGTCAAATAATCGATACATGAAAGTTCTCACAGACACATGGATAAACACTCCATATGAAGACTTTCGGCGGTCATTTCGATGGACACGAGCAACTCATGCATCCATGTGATACACCAAGCGAATGGATCTCCTCTAGTAGCCTATGAGATCGGCTACCCCACTTAAGGGAGGATCATATCATCATGTTAATCTCCCCGCTTTGTGCACGCCTAGATTATTCACAAAACTATGACTATGAACATTTAAGAGTAATGATTCTCATAAGGCGTGGAAGCCATCGTCTTATTACTCTAAGGGCTTTATTACAGTGTTGATGATTCATATAAGTTATGTAAGACACATATAATAAAGATTGCCATTTTATTAATTAATGAAAATATTACAAATAAATGTACATATAGCCCATCCACAAGTTGGGTATAGGGCATATCCCTAACAATCTCCCACTTGCATTATAGCCAACTAGTATGAATCTGGACACCATACTCTCGGATGTGCCTATCATGCTTTTGTTGATTCAGCCCTTTAGTCAGAGAATCTGCAAGATTATCTTCTGTGGGTATTTTCTCTATATTAACTTCTTTTCTCTCAACAATCTCAATGATGAGATGAAATCGCCTGAGTACATGCTTGGATTTCTGGTGGGACCTTGGTTCCTTTGATTGAGCAATGGCGCCCGTGTTGTCATAGTACATCATGATGCCATTCTTTATCGCGGGAAGCACTTCCAGTTCCGTGATAAACTTCTTTATCCAGACTGCTTCTTTAGCTGCCTCAGATGCTGTAATATACTCGGCTTCAGTGGTGGAGTCCGCTGTAGTTGACTGCTTTGAGCTTTTCCAACTGACAGCACCGTCATTCAAAGTAAACAGATATCCTGTTTGCGATCTGCTGTCATCCCTATCGGACTAAAAGCTCGTATCATAGTAACCAATGACTTTCATCTCAAAACAGTCTCCGTATGTCAAAAACACATCCTTAGTTCTTCTTAGATACTTGAGGATTGTTTTGACAGCTGCCCAGTGTTGCTCACCAGGATTTTCCTGATACCTGCTCGTTATGCTAAGAGCATAAGAGACATCAGGTCTTGTACATAAATGATCCTACTCATATGCTCTCTATCTGAAGGAGTATGTGGACATTACTCCTTAGATAATTTGATTCCATGACAAGTAGGTAAATTACCTCTTTTGGAATCTTCCATTTTGAATCTTTTCAAAACTTTATCTATGTACGTAGATTGAGAAAGTCCTAACAACCTCTTAAATCTATCACGGTAGATCTTAATGTCGAGGATGTAGGCTGCTTCTCCCAAATCTTTTATGGAGAAATTCTGAGATAACCATTGCTTGGTGGCTTGCATCATGGGAATATCATTCCCGATGATTAATATGTCATCGGCATATAATACAAGAAATACAACAGCACTCCCACTACTTTTCCTGTAAACACAAGGCTCGTCTACATTTTTGATGAAGCCAAATTCTTTGATTGTCTCATCAAATCGTATATTCCAACTTCTGGAGGCTTGCTTGAGTCCATAAATTGATCGTTTAAGCTTGCATACTTTATTATAATCATCATTAGATGCAAACCCCTCAGGTTGTGTCATATAGACTTCCTCTACGAGGTCCCATTAAGGAAAGCTGTTTTGATATCCATCTGCCAAATCTCATAATCAAAGTGTGCAGCTAGTGCCAGTAAAATTTGAATGGACTTTATCATTGCAACATACGAGAAGGTTTCCTCATAGTCAATTCCTTGGATTTGTCTATAACCTTTCGCCACCAACCTAGCCTTATAGGTTTGGATATTGCCTTCTGCATCAGTTTTACGCTTGTAAATTCACCTGCAGCCTATGGGTTTTATCCCTTCAGGTGCATCTACTAAGTCCCAGACTTGATTCTGATACATATAGTCTATTTCGAATTTCATGGCCTCAAGCCACTTGACTGAATCAATGCCACGCATTGCTTCGTCATAACTGGTGGGATCGTCATTATCAATGACCTGATCATGTTCCTCATCAATATGGAAACCATATCTTTCAGGCGCATGTCTTTCCCTACCAGACCTTCTGAGTTCATAACCTTATGGTTGTTCTGTCACTGCCCTTTTGAGGGGCCTGGGGTTTAGTTCTGTGTTAGTTTGTCCTTCTCATACCTCATCGAGGTCAAGTCTACTCCCACTGTATTTCTTGAGAAGGAATTCATTCTCTAGAAATTTAGCATTTCGTGAGACAAATGTTATTTGTTCATTTGGGACGTAGAACACGTATGCTCTTGAGTTCAAGGTATATCCTACAAACTTACATTTAACTGCCTTATCATCCAATTTGTTAGTTTGTGTGAGCTTGACATATGCGTCACATCCCCAAACTCTTAGATAATAAGACTATGACATTTCCCAGACCATAACTCATATGGTGTTTGACTAACAGTCTTGGAAGGAACTTGGTTTAGTAGTAGTGTTGCAGTTTCTAAAGCAAGACCCCAAAATGAAAGAGGTAGATCCGTGCCTGGTATCATTGATCGGATCATATCTAATAATGTCCGATATCTCCTTTCGGAGACCCCATTATGCTGTGGAGTTCCCGGAGGAGTCCACTGGGAAACAATGTCATTTTCTCTCAAGTAATCTTGAAATTCGTTGCTTAAGTATTCACCACCTCGGTCAGACCTTAGTGACTTAATACTTTTATTAAGCTGGTTTTCTACTTCAGCTTTGAAGTCTTTGAATTTCTCAAAGGCTTCAGATTTGTACCGCATAAGGTACACATACCCATATCACGAGTGATCATCGATAAAGGTAATGAAGTAGGAGAATCCACCTCTAGCGGTGACTGACATTGGTGCATACATCAGAATATATGAGTTCTAATGTCTCTGTTACACGCTGTCATTTACCTTTGAAGGGTAATTTGGTCATTTTACCAAGTAAACAAGACTCACAAGTTCCATAAGGTTCATATTTGAAGGGTCTGAAATACACATCCTTATGTAGCTTAGTTAATCTTGTTTCATTGATATGACCTAAGCGACTGTGCCATAGAAGTGATTCATTGAGATTATTCGAGTTAACGATGTTGTATATTAGAGGTTGAACATTCTTTGTTAGTTTGTAAGACATAGATACCATTATTCAAAATACCATCTCATATTTTATTTCATTGAAATAAATAGAACATTCATTACAACTTATTAGGCATGAAAAGCCTTTATTACATAAAAAAGAAATTGAAATGATGTTCTTTACTAGAGAAGGTACATAAACACAATCTTCCAAGTCTAAAACTAAACCATTCGGCAAAACTAATGAATAAGTCCCCACGCACAATGCAACCAGTTTTGTTCCATTACCCATGCGTAAGTCAACCTCCCCATGATGGAGTCTCCTACTGTTTCTCAGGCCTTGCACATTGTTACACAAGTGAATCCCACAACCGGTGTCAAGCACCCAAGTAGAAGGTTCAGAGTTTTGAGAATATAGTTCAATCATATACAACATACCTGAAGCATTAGGCTTTTTGGCCTCTTGGGCTTCCCTAGCTTCCTTGGCTTTCAAGGATCTGCAGTCTTTCTTCCAATGACCCTTCTTTCCACAAAAGAAACATTTACCCTTTCCTTTTTTCTTCTCCACCTTACCATTGGGCTTTAGGTGATCTGGAGCCTTGGCCTTGCCCTTATTTTTCTTTGGGCCTCGTGGCTTCAGGTCCGTACCCGTAAGCATGACGGAGATTTTAAGCTGGTTTCAAGTCATTCTCTGCTTGATTATCAGATTGTGTAATTCTGCTAAAGTAGCTTCTTTATCAGACAGATGAAACTGCATAATAAAGTTAGAGAATTCTTTTGGTAAGGACTGAAGAATTAGATCCTGACATATCACATGATCCATGATGAACCCGAGGTTGGCCAATTTTTCAATGTGGCCAATCAACTTAAGCACATGTCCACTAACACATCCTTCATTATACCTTGTTTGGAATAAGGCACATGACACTTGGAATCTCACGGTATAAACAGAAGTTGCATACAACTCCTTCAAGTGAAAGATGATGGTTTGAGCATCCATATCTTCATGAGCTTTCTGAAGTTCGTTCGACATAGAGCCAAGCATTATGAAAACTGATTGCTCATTATCATCGACGTGTTTCTTCCAAGCTTCGAATGTATTTTGGTCAGCATCTTCTGTGGGTTCAAGGGGAAATGGTCTTTCAAGAACATAGAATTAAGGTTTCTAAACCAGTCATTGTAGTTGTCCCTTTTGAGCTTATGCTCATCAAAGATGGAACGAAGTGATACTCTGTTTTCCATTTGAATGTTTGTGAAATATTTTAACCCACCTGTTAAGAGAGAAGGTTAAAATTAGGAATATGTTTTCATTAATGTTTCATAATAACATGGGCGTTTAATATTATGAAGTTTCTCCCACTCAATTGTTTTAAAATTTTAAGCAAATCGCATCAACCCCAATATGATGGATTTGTTGTGGGCAAGGATCATCATTTCATAACTCCGACTAGGGCTGGTCGTTATAAAATACGATAATTAGGTAGGTTCCCAACCAATTTATGATATAAATCACAATTCCTTGATCATTGGTTTGGGCAATCAAACATGCCATAGCTTATGCTAGTCCTTGTGGACACCCAATCTTTGCCACTAAGTTATAAGACCACGCCTAAGGGTCTCTACGTCTTATGACTCAGAAAATTCAAACCATTGTCAATAGTATGATTTAGGGACAAATTGGTATTGGTCAGTCTGGTTAAGCCTAGTCCTGCCAATACGGTTTAAGCCCTTTGGGTCTATACTTTACAATGGGAGGTAAATTTTAGACTTAAATTATTATTGAGGATTTTAGCAAGTTTAAGTGAATAACTGTCAAATGGATTCCTTCATTGAAAATTCCCCAAATGGAGGGTGGAGCGAACTCTTTTAAATACCCTTACCTCTTAGGCTCTTATCGCCTTGGTGACAGGAATAAACAATAGATCCTCCAAATTAGTCCAACACTTTAAATATGCTTTAAGGTAAGATTTGAGTAAATGATTATCTAGATGTCTTCACAACTTTTCCTTTTGGCTATAAAAATGTAGTGAGTGAAGGAAGACACCAAATCATTATCTAACTCTAGTAATACATTTGGTTAAATTAACTTTAGTTTGGAAAGTTTTATTAACGCCTTGGTCCCACCCCACTTGTATCTTTTATAATGTCTTTTATTATAAATAAGTGATTTATATTTATTAGCCTTAAAGGTAATAAATCTCTAAGTTCATCACGGAATAATTACTTAGCTAAGGGATAAGCAATACACTCTATATTTCTTAGAATGTCTCTAGATGCTTGCACCCTAAAATAATCATGTCAATTCTAATCATACATAGAATCATCAAGCATATGAGTTTTAATATGTTGGAATTATTTTAGGCATTAAATAACTTTGATTAATATTTAATTATGATATTGCATTTTATTTTATTCAAATTAATTTACTATTCACGTTTTTCTGCAGACGCGTGAACTTTAAAAACAATTTCATAATTCAACTATTAACCAAATCATGTAAAACTTGTGCCTAAAATTAAGTTCAGGGTGTTAGCTTTCCAACGAGCTTTTAAACACCCAATTTCGAGTTCAAATGAGTGAGAACTAATCAAAACACAAATGGCGCGTTGATACCACTGTTGGGAAGCGGCCGCGAGTGCGCAGCGGAAAAATAAAAATTATTATGCCACTTTCCCTTTGCCCAAAACCCATTTGTTTTGATTATTCTACAAGCCTAGGCATGTTACTATATATTCTAAGCATAAAAACTCATAAAACATGCACATAACAAAAACCTAAACATGTTAACTATCAAAAGAACTCTAATTAAAACAAAGAAAGAAAAAGACTTACTTGAACCGAAGACTCCTCCAGTCCTTCCTCCAATCTACAAGCTTTTCTCGAACTTAGCAAGCTCTTCCACGTTCCAAAGAGCCACCCAAGTTTGTGGCCTCCAAAGATGCACACACCAAAGCCAAAACTCAACGGCAAGACTACGCCTTGAGTGCACGGGTGTTTTGCCCTTGGTGCTAGCCTAGGCAAATACCTCAAAACTTTTAACTCGAGGTTCCTCTAGTCAATTAGACTTAAGGATCCTCAAAATCAGTGGCTTACTCTTAAACTTTAGAGTTGCTCACTTATATAAACCCAAGATATGAAAGGTTTGGTGCAAAATTTTGTGAAGAATTCTTTGGGTTTATATAGTGCTCCAAAGACAACAAAATTAATTAAGAATTCGATGTCGGATAAAAGCCAATTTAATCTTAGCCATTGGATCTTAATTTAGTGGTTTAATGAGATTATAAAACCCTAATAAGAGTTTGGGTCGAATTGGAATTCAAAACAAATAACAAAAAAAATAAAAAATAAAAATTTACTATCCACGCGTTACTATTCACCAACAAATAACAAAATTTTTTTTATCTATTTATTTCAATTCCCAAAGTGCCCTTATCGTCATTCACCAATCCCTAAGCCACTATGGAACCTCATAAATGATTTGTTCAATAATTAAACACATTGAACCATTTATGAACAATTCCTACAGCAATCATATATGCTGTTAAATATGTAATGTGCACTGTTAACCATTGATTTCGACTTTGTTGTGTGTGACCTTTTGGGTTCCCCTCAAGTTTGACATGAAATGAATCGCGATAATTTAATTGAACGTAAATTATCCTCCGATCAGATGGTCGTTCGATTTCAATGACCAAGGTTGACATCTAGCAACATGCCAAGGCCCCCAAATGAGAAGGAAAGATATATATACCCATTATGTATGTGATTTACATATGATACGGTCCATCGCCTCACTGTATCCCCACCTATTGACCTAGGGTACTGAAAGTGTCTACCCATATGGTCGAAGGTATGATGTTGATAGTGTCATGAATCGTGCTAACCCAAGAATCTCACATGATTCTTCCGCTGTGGCCACAGTCTCAAGCACTGATCACACATATCAACCTGCGAACTGGAATACTACTCTTATAGAAAAAATATTATGAGAGAGTGGCGATTCTCTGTTATATCTTTACAAACTTCATGGTTTTCAACAAATGACCCAATCATACCCTTATGACCGGATCTTTTGAAACGGGAAAGGAGAATGTCAAAGTTATTTGATCCACATATAAGATTAAAAAGACCTCAAGTCTAAGGACTAGTCATATAATCGATACATGAAAGTTCTCACAGACAGATGGATAAACACTCTATATGAAAACTTTCGGCGGTCAGTTCGATGAACACGAGCAACTCATGCATCCATGTGATACACCAAGCGGATGGATCTCCGCTAGTAGCCTATGAGATCGGCTACCCCACTTAAGGGCGGATCATATTATCATGCTAGTCTCTCCGCTTTGTGAACGCCCAGATTATTCACAAAACTATGACTAGGAACATTTAAGAGTAACGATTCTCATATGGCGTGTAAGCCATCGTCTTATTACTCCAAGGGCTTTATTACAATGTTGATGATTCATATAAGTTATGTAAGACACGTATAATAAAGATTGCCATTTTATTATTAATGAAAATATTACAAATATATGTACATATAGCCCATCCACAAGTTGGGTATAGGGCATATCCCTAACAATATATACTGTTAGGATAAAAATAAGTAGACAATGGTAGGGCTTACAGTTGTCTCAAACCATTTAGGAAATTATTTTTTGTGCCTTCCATCAACGTTATGGTCACCACCACATTGTAGCATTGTAATATGTTGCCTACAAAAATTGAGTTACGTTAATGTATGACAATAAAAATACAGTTATACACCAAAAAGACTTACGTTAAATACGGTTGCACCTCTTCGCAATTACTCAATATAAACCAATGCGCACGTTGAGCTTCCTCAAATGTTAGTAATTTGACACATACTACTCCAAACGGTCTGCAATTTTGACGGACCACTGTGATATCTTGCTTATTACTTACATCTTTATCATAGTTTCGTGGCCGACGTTAAAAATGAGTTTCAATATTCTGCATGTACATCGAACAAAATGTTATTGCCTCACTTATTAAAATAGCCTCTACTATTGACCCTTCAGGTCACGCCTTGTTTTTCACATATTGTTTGTAATGTCCCAAAGCCCTGCAGATATGACAACAAGTCTGCATTAATAATAAATTTCATGCACACAAAAAATTTAAGAATGTAATATTTAAAACTGTATAGTACCTCTCAATTGGATACATCCATTTGTAATGGACATGACCTCTCTTCCTATCTTTAGTCGGTAAATGCACGGCCAGATGTACCATCACATCAAAAAAAAATGGGTGGCAATATTCGCTCCAGCTTGCACAGGATTATCATGATTCCTCGCTCAAGTTCGTCAATAACATATGTTGTTAATGTCCTCTGACATAATTGTTTAAAGAAGCCACATAGATGAAGTACGACGTCGCATACATTCAGGAGCAGATAAGGTCGAATTCTAACAGGAAGGAGAATCTCTAGAAGCACATGACAATCGTGACTCTTTAACCCCGTTATTGTATCATCTCTGACCCAACACCTAATATTCAATGCATAATCATCAGGAAATTTAACCATTTTCAGCCAATCATAGAATGATTTTCTCTCTAATTGAGTTAGCACATAACTAGCAGGTGGCTTAATAAGACCTCGAGGAGTGACCTGTAAATGCAATTCACTGCGAATTCTGAGATCTTGTAGGTCCAATCTAGCATTTACATTGTCTTTTGTCTTACCCGGAATATTGAAGAGTGTGCCCACTAAACTCTCGCATATGTTTTTTTTTTTCTATATGCATTACATCCAAATTATGTCGTAAACTCAGAGTCCCCCAATATTCTAACTCAAAGAAAATACTATTTCCTGTCCAATTCAACCCTTCAAGTTGACGTTTTCGATTTTTATCTCTATTATGAGGATGTTTCCCTGATGTGCTGTCTCTGAGATGTTGATGTTGGCAAAGTATGCCGAATCCAGACAATGGACTGGGCATACTCTGAGGTTCTTGTTGACCGTTGAATAATTTACTCTTCCGCCAAAGATGACTCAACTCAAGAAATCTCATGTGCCCTGTGTATCTTATATTATTCCGTAATCATTGCGAAGGTGTTTGACCCGCACAAACTGGACATGCCATGTATCCCTTAGTGCTCCATCCAGATAATGAACCATAAGCTGGAAAATCATTAATGGTCCGTAATAATGTGGCATGCATATGAAAATACTACTCGGAAACTGCATCATAGGTATGCACACCCACATTCCATAATGTTTGTAACTCCTCGATCAATGGTCTCAAGTAAATATTCATATCTTTACTAGGGGAACGTGGACCAGGGATAAGCAATGACATAAACATGAACAGATCCTTCATACATTTCCATTTAGGTAAGTTATATGGAATAATAATAACGGGCCACATGCTGTAAGAGTTGTACATATTCCCAAACGGGTTAAAACCATCAGAGGCAAGACCTAACCTGACATTACGGGGGTCCTCAGCGAAACGGGCGTACATGTCATCAAATTCCTTCCACTCGGTTCCATCCGCAAGATGTCTAAGTATGCCATCCTCACCGATCCTCTTTTCATGATGCCACATCATGTCAGTCGATGTGTGTCATGACATAAACAACCTCTACAACTTGGGTGTTAATGGGAAATATCACAATATCTTTTGAGGCACTTTCTTCCCCATACCACGGACTTTGTACAGACTTTCACCACATATCAGAAAATATTCAAGTGATTCATACTCTGCACGAAATAATACACAGTCATACTTACAAGCATGAATGAATTTATACCCCATTCCCAGATCACACAACATTTTCTTTGTCTCATAATACGACTTTGGAAATTCACTTCCAACCGGTAACATTTGCCCCAGTAACTCTAGCATCATATCAATACTTTTGTTGGTCATTCTGTTGATCACTTTAATGTGTAATAATTTCACAACGAAATTCAATATCGACATTTCGGCACCTTCAAATGGAATTTTTTTTGCCTCATCAAGTAGTTCACTAAATAAATTTTGATCATTTCCACTTAACACTGGTATGTCACCACTAACACTATGACCAAGTTGTGGACCTTGTAAGTCATGCAAAGCATTGGTTATCTCATCGTTTGCAGGTTGATTGTAACACTGGTCCCTTCACCGAAATCAATAAACCATGATTGAGAATTATACTGCTCACCGTGATAAATCCACGTACAGTAAGTTGGTGATATTCCCGGAATGTATAAATGATTATAAACTTCATCTAACCGCTTCCTTTTCCTATTCAAACAATTTGTACATGGATACCGAACACGACTTTCTGCATCAATATGTTGCTTTGCCGATTCCATGAACTCATACATTCCATTACAGTATTCAACACTCAATCTATCTACCGAGCTCATCCAATTTCTATCCATTTCAGCCAAATACCTAAATATAAAAATATAATTATTAAACATCATATTACACTCATCATTATTACCAATTCATTAATTATTTATTTAAGCATATATATATATATATATATATATATATATATTTAGTTGATTAATTAATTAGTTTACATAATAAAATATATTTAGTTAATTAACTAATCTACATATATAAATCATAAACCACTAATACAAAGTATATAATAAACATAATCATAAAAAATGAAAACCATAATTTTTTACAAAGATTAAACTGAAATACTTAAGTGAGATATATAATTAATCCTTACAAATATAAAGAAAAATAATAAAGATATATGAAAGAAGATTTACCTCATGGAAAATTAATTACAATTTTATTTAAAATTTATAGGAGAGTTGTGAGGTTGCAGATGAGAGAGTCTCAGATTGCAGAGGATGAGATTGAAGAGGATGAGAGAAAAAGCAGAGGGGGAGAAGGGTTGGTGGCATTCTGCATTTTAATATATTTTTAGCATCGAATCCCTTATTTCAAAGCTAAATGTCCGATTTTTAGCGTCAAATCTTGACATTTACGCCATGTTCTTTGAGTCGTGACACCGGGCCAATTATTCACTGACATTTCCTACCAACACACATCTTCAACTGTAGCACGCCGACACAATAATGCAGCCTGTCGACATGCTTCATCAACTGTAGCGTGCATCGCGACGCGTAAACGTTTTGTGTCGCGACGCGAGCCGGTTTTAGAGCCTATAAATAGCAGCCTCAATTTGAAGGAAAATCCATACTTTCTTCTGGGGAATTTCTCTAGAATACCAAGAATAGAGTATCTTGTGTATTTATTTAAGTTTTCTTGTATTTATTTTTTATTTTAGTAATAAATTTTGTGTGTTTTTATTCAAAGCATGAGTAGGTAATCACTTTTTGCTGGGGTGAAGGGTGAAACATTTATTATGATAATTTAGATTAACCTCCCTTATTTTATAATATATAAATTATTTTTAACCTAACTTAATTGGATACCGCCTGTATGGTTGGTTGGACTAAATTATTTTTAATCGGACTTAATTGGATACCGCCTATATGGTCGGTTTTAATACAATTAATTCATACAATAAGTTGATCTTGACAATTTATCTATTATAATAAGGGAGATTTTTAGATTTAGAATATTAAAAGTGGATCCTCTAACTCCAACATTTTATTTCATTATTGTAATTTTTACTTATTAATTTTCAATTTGTTCTATGATGTTTTGTTTATTTATTTCTTTAGTAATCCTAGGTATGTGTTGTAACTAATAACATTATTTAGGGTTGTGATGAATTCCAATATCAATGATTTTATAAGTTGATTTATCTTGTGTTTTGAGTGATGTTTTGGTTTATTTATTGAGTCTTAATATTAATGCTTCTTGTTGATTAGCCACCAATAATATTGATGTGGTAAACTTAAAATGAACTTGACGAATGGATTTTAGGTTTCAGCCTTATACTCAATAGCTCATGATCTCACTTAAGAGATTTTCTTCCAGGATAGACATATACATGTCGGACGTGGGTAGCCATAATTGGAACTTGATCTTAATGAATTCGGAGTTTCTTAATTAACATAGACATATAGTTAATTGGGTTACTTTGGATGTTTGCATTCGACCATCGACAGAGGCTTTTGCATATATTCGTGTTCCAGGTTAATAAACCAACATATTACACAATTATAAGATAATCACTTCATCTTTAGAAAAATATTGAAAGGATTCACAACCCTAGATAATGTCATTAGTTACAACACATACCTAGGATTACTAAAAAAATAAATAAACAAAACATCATAGAACATATTGAAAATTACTAAGTAAAAATTACAACAATGAAATAAAATGCTGGAGTCACAACAGGATCCACTTTTAATATTTTAAATCTGGAAAACTCCCTTATTATAATATATAAATTGTCAAGATCGGTTTATTGCATGAATTAATTGTATTAAAACCGACCATATAGGCGGTATCCAATTAAATTCGATTATAAATAATTTAGTCCAACCGACCATATAGGCGGTATCCAATTATGTTAGGTTAAAAATAATTTATATATTATAAAATCAGGTAGCTTAATCTAAATTATCATAATAAATGTTTCACCCTTCACCCCAGCAAAAAAAGATTACATACTCATGCTTTGAATAAAAACACACAAAATTTATTACTAAAATAAAAAATAAATACAAGAAAACTTAAATAAACACACAAGATACTCTCTTCTTAATATTCTCGAGAAATTCCCCATAAGGAAGTATGGATTTTCCTTCAAATTAAGCTGTTATTTACAGGCTCCAAAATCAGCCCGCGTCGCGATGCAAAACGTTTGCTCGTCACGATGCGTGCTACAGTTGATGACGCGTGTCGGCAGACTGCATTATTGTGTCAGCATCTCGACGCGTAAAGTTGTCTACATTCATATATATATATATATATATATATATTATTACATCGCTTTTAGGTGTTATTTCCAATAATCTATAGTACTGAATATTACAAAATTTTCACTTACAACTCATGTTCTTATGTTACTATGTAAGTTGATAATACCTGTCAAATGAGCATATGAATATCAAATTTAATCAATATTATGGAGAATTCTCTCATTTAAATAGTTCAAAAGGAAATAAATAAAAATTAACTTGTTACGAAGTGTGCTGAGATACGTCTCAGGAGCGAAAACTCCTTACTCAGTTATCTCAAAACACAATTCCACTTGGTTAGTAAAGTTAAAAACATAAAAAAAAAAAAAAACAAAGCAAAAACAACACAAAGAAAAATAAAAACAAGATACTAGTCAACCATTCCCTCCCCCAAACCTAATTGAGATAATGTCCCAAATGTCTAAAAAGAAGAGAAAAAGAGTTTAGAAGACAATAATTGGTTAGCATGGAATTGTCAATTGTATCTACATCTAAAAAGAAAACTAAAGATTAAGATCCAGATTTATTCTATGCTTCTTACCACGATTGTTATCATACCAGTTCAAGTTGGAAAAGATGGGGTTGATCTTTGGTTCATACGTTAAGAGTTGGTCAATTAAATTATTTGTTGTTTTGGCAGTGAAGAAGATATCTTTTATGGGTTTTGAAAGAAACCAGTTTATTCTTGAATCTTCAAGAAACACAAAAAGAAAATCAAAATATCCATCAACATTAAACAGTCCAATTGGTTTTTAGTGAATGTTCAAGTTCGCCCAAAAGATCACTGTGAATATTCCCTTTATAATGCCCAGGCCACCTAACAAAGCAATAAACGCATTAGCACGATTAATCATTTCAAAAAGTCTTTCGGACATACCTGAAACAATGCATTCCTCTTCGTTCAATTTTCCGATAAGATTTGCGTCTGCCAAAGGTTTTGGAATGATTCGCAAAACTTGACTGTCACCTTCTTGTACAGCCTTTGAAACGTACCTCATCACTCCAAGATTGCCACCATCATATAATAAGTGCATATTTTTCTCTGCCATAACTCTACCCAATTCTTTTGCTGCCTCAACAAATTCTAGTTTAGATCAAGAACTAGTCCCACAAAACACACAAATATTAATGACTCGTCTTCTTGAAGTTGCTTCCATTTTTTTTTACTCTCTCTAATCTAGATGTGTTGAAGAGAGCAACGACGAGCTGAATTTATAGATCCTGAAAAAGGATGAGTAATAATTGCACTAGTACCTGCAAAATGAATATTATTAAATGAACAGTAAAATAAATCGTGAAAGTCAAAATGTCTGGATCTTGTCGGCGAAAATAAAAAGGAATCAATATAAAAAAACAAATCATAACAATTGGTTAAAGACAAAGAAATCAAAGCAATAATAAGTACAAGTATTTGTGATTGTGGCTCACATCTTCCTCTGGTTTTACGTCCAGTAACAGCTTGAATGACCTCTATGGTTCGGGGATAGCTTCACATCCAATTTTCTTATAAATTGACAAACAAGGTCTTTTAAAGTTAGATTCCTGAGATTCAATTGTTGTCTTTCTCTTTGAAATTGTTTATGTAAATTACGAATCGCGTGATGAACATATCCATTGGGATGCGTCTTAAGAGTCCATGATATGTCATCTAAAGACTCATTACTCATGCCATCTCTAATGAATTTAATATCTTCGCGATTTTCAGACACCATTCCTAAGGAACGACAATGAGTGTTACACGACCAACATTCACATTTATAACAAACACGTAATCGTTTAGCTCTTTTTTTCTTAGGATATGTGCTTTTTCTTAAACCAGGCAGAAATGAAATGAAAGAGTCAGATGACTCACCTGCCAAGCGAACTCGTGCTTCAATTACCCAACGAATATCACTAGGAATACCTTGGATCATAAGAAGCCTCGTTCTTTCGATATGTGCTTTGTAGACTTTCATCAGAGAGTTTTGATGAAGAGAATGATAATGCTTGTGAAGTTTTGCGAGAGTTTCTTCCATCTTGTCTTGTGACTTTTCCTACAAACATAAAACACACAATAAAACACACAATATCTCAATATATACACAATGCGTGGGTTGCCTCCCTGCTAGCGCTAAGTTTAACGTCTTCAGCCAGACATGATTGTCCAAATATTAGGCTGGATCGGCCAATGTGAGACTCTATTTTTTACGCTTGATGGATTCTCCCCAATAGTGCTTGACACGTTGGTTGTTGACCTTGAATGTGTCGTTGGAGTTGGAGTCATGTAACTCAACGGCTCCGTATGGTAATACTTGGGTGATCACAAATTGACCTGACCACCGTGATTTCAGCTTGCCAGGGAAAAGTTTTAACCTTGAGTTGTATAATAACATTTGCTGCACTGGTTCCAGTTGTCTGCATACTATTTTTTGATCATGCCACTTCTTGGTCTTTTCTTTGTACATTTTGGCATTCTCATAAGCATGGAGGCAAAATTCATCTAATTCAATTAATTGTAAGAACCGTTTCTCCCCCGCTGCTTGAAAATCAAAATTTAACTTTGTCAGTACCCAATACGCTTTATGTTTGAGCTCCACAGGCAAATAGCATGCCTTTCCAAACACCAGTATATATGGGGACATTTCAATGGGCTTTTTGAAAGCTGTCTGGTAGGCCCATAATGCATCATCCAATTTTCTGGACTAGTCCTTCCTCGTTGAACCAACAGTTCACTGCAAGATTCTTTTGATTTCTCTATTGGAGACTTCAACCTGACCACTTGACTGTGGATGGTAAGCAGTGGCAACTTTGTGAGTAACTTCGTATTTGCTAGAAGTACATCAAAGTACTTGTTGCAGAAATATGTTCTACCATCCATGATTATTGCTCGAGGTGTTCCAAAGCGAGTGAAAATATTTTTCTTGAGGAATTATAAAACCACTTTGGAATCATTTGATGGTAGTGTTGTTGCTTCCACCCATTTGGAGACGTAGTCTACTGCAACCATAATGTACAAGGTTCCATATGATGGAACAAATGGTCCCATGAAGTCAATCCCCCATACATAAAATATTTCCACTTCGAGAATGCTTTGGAGAGTTCCTTTATTTCTTCTCGAAATATTCCCCATTCTCTAGCACCTGTCACATTGAAGAACAAATAAATGAGCATCTTTAAACAATGTGGGCCAAGACAAACCTGATTGTAGCACTTTGGCCGTGATCTTGTCTCCGCTGAAGTGTCCGCCATATGGAGATGAGTGACAATGCTGCAAGATACTATTGACCTCCTCATGTGGTACACAACGTCGCAATAACTTATCAGCACATCGTTTGAATAGATATGGCTCATCCCAAATGTAGTTCTTGACTTCACTAAGAAATTTCATCCTTTGCTGATGTGTCCATTCCAACGGCCATTTCGTTGATACTATGTAGTTCACATAGTCAGCATACCATGGGACTTCCTGTGATGGCAAACAACTGTTCATTTGGAAAAGTTTCATTTATTATTAGCTCATTGCCAGTTATACCTCCATTTTCAAGCCTCGACAGGTGATCTACCACTTGATTTTCTGTCTCATTCTTATCTCGGATCTCCACGTCAAATTCTTACAGTAGAAGCACCCAACAGATCAATCTGGGATTGGCATCTTTCTTTGCTATCAGATATTTGATGGCTGAATGATCTGTGTAGACCACCATCTTGAGACCCAACAAGTGAATACTACTGCCAGCAACTCATTTTCAATTGTTGTGTAGTTGAGTTGTGCCTCATTCAATGTCTTACTGGCGTAGTAAATGGTGTGAAAAATTTTCGCCTTACGTTGTCCCAAAACTGCACCTACTGGAAAATCACTCGCATCGCACATCACTTCAAAAGAGAGCATCCAATCTGGTGCTACTATGATGGGAGCAGAAACCAGATTCTGTTTCAAGATCTCATAGGCCTGGTGGCATTCTTTGGTGAAGTGGAAAGACACGTCTTTCTCCAGTAGATTGCATAATGGTTTGGCAATCTTAGAGAAATCTTTGATGAATCTCCGGTAAAATCCTACATGCCCTAGAAAACTTCGAATCTCTTTGATGGATGATGGTGGAGGTAGTTTCTCTATCCTCTCAATCTTGGCTTTATCTACATCAATTCCCTTCTGTGAGATCCAATGTCCCAGGACAATGTCTTATTGGACCATGAAGTGGCATTTCTCCCAGTTTAGTACCAGAATGGTATCTTCACATCTTTGCAATATTTTTCACAGATTTTGCAAGCAGTGGCAGAACGAGTCTCCAAATATTGAAAAGTCATCCATGAAGACTTCCATGTTTTGTTCTAGCATGTCTTAAAAGATGGTCATCATGCATCATTGAAAAGTGGCATGAGCATTACAGAGCCCAAATGGCATCATGCGGAATGCGAAAGTACCATACGGGCATGTGAATGTGGTTTTCTCATGATCTTCTGGGGTGATGGCAATCTGATTGTACCCCTAATATCCATCCAAAAAGCAGTATAAATCATGTCTCGCCAGTCTGTCTAGCATCTGGTCAATGAATGGTAGCGGGAAATTATCATTCCATGTGGCTTTGTTCAATTTCCTATAGTCCATACACACTCTCCATCCAGTCACTGTTCTTGTTGGAATCAGCTCATTCTTTTCGATGGTGATTGCAGTCATTCCTCCTTTCTTGGGTACACATTGCATAGGAATTACCCAAGAGCTGTCAAAAATGGGGTAGATGATGCCTGAATCCAACCATTTGATGATTTCTTTCTGTTAGGGTTTTTAAGGGGGGATATCGGTAACGCAGCGGAATCGCGGAAAATCAAAATTTCTGATTTCAAAACTTTTCCTCGGATCAATCAAATAAACTTATTTATTTAATTATCCAATTATCAAATTCTGAAAAATTACACAAGAGATCAAATTTCTTAGTAATTACCGAATTGCCCCAAAACTTTGTAAATTGATCATTTTAGTCCAAAAGTTGTCAAATACAATTTTGGATGATTCTAAATCATTTCTAAATGTTTTTCAACACATCTAATGCATCAAAATCAGATTTCACACAAATCCCCAATTTTTGAGCAATTGCCGTGAGCACCCCAAATTTCCAATTATTGCAATTTGGTCCCTTTTGTTCAAAACTTGCCAAGATCAAATCCAATTAACCTAAAATTTTACATGAATCATATTCATACCATAATACATCACATATACTAAAATCCCCAAATTTAGAGAGGGTTATGAACCCTAATTTTTCAATTTCATCAAATTGAGCAATTTTACCAAATCTTTAAAATCCAACACTTTAATCCATTCAATACTTCACTAATCTAGCATCACCACTTTTAAACAACTCTAGAACAATTCTAGGTCACCAAGGAGTGGCTTACCAACTCTAGAATGGCAACTTGATTTTCTAAAAATCAAAAGTGAAGCTTTAAAACAAGTTTAAACTCACTTACATGCATCAATCTTTCACACAAGTTCTCAACCAAATAAACACAAACTATAATAGAAGAAAGAACATCAAAGCAACACAAAATGATGCCAAGAATGTTAGAAACAATTTCCATGTTGAAAGCTTTAAAGAAAAACTTACAAAACTCAAAGATTTCCAAGCTTTTCCTTTTGCCTTCAAGCTTTTCTCTCAACTTCTTTTATGTTTATTTTGTCTTAAATGAACTTGCTAAACCCTAAAAATGAAACAAAACAATATATACTTCACAAAAATAGCCCTTGGCCGAAATTGGAAGCAAAATAAATAAAAATATCTAGATTTTTTTACTTTGTTTCATTTAAAGCTTTAATCAACTTGTATTTGCTTTTTATCATTCCACTTTAATGATTCCAAACAAGTCAACAATGGAACTAAAGAATTTCCATGAATATCACAAACTTATAATATTTATATTTTTAATTAATTTAATTATTTAACAATTAAATAATTAAATAATATTTAAATATAAATATTTTAAATATATGTATAATATTTACTTTAAATATCTAAATACATATATATTTATGATGTATGTCAAATATCACAATTTGACATTTAATTAATGTGTATTTAACAAAATCTATCATTAAGTACAAATACACAATAATTAAGAAATGACTATTAGGTCCCTTCGCATGTATTTTTCGTTTAATCTTTAAACGACTTATAAATAATCAGTATTATTCATAAATGTTGCCCTAGTGCTCTACGAGTATATTTCATTAGTGAGACTCTCTAGATTCAGGTATATCCGTCACAAAATCCAATTTCGTGTCCATAATTTACCCACTCGTAAATTATGATGACCACGAATATACTAGCTGAATCATACAGGTCGAGGTCATTGCATACGTATAATCCATCTGTCACAGGTATCCGGATAATCCCAGAGATATAGATGTAAACGTCAAATCTCTATAGGTATTATCCCGTCGATGATTCTATTAGCAATCTATAAATAACATTCGGAACTGATTTCCGAAGTATACTATGGCCATAGATTTAACTGATTGTTAATCACATATGGACTACCTATGCTCTGTACACATAACTGACGGATCCTATCTTGACACACACAGGATATCTTGAGGATCGGTCCACACCCAACGAACAGGCGGAGGTCTGATCTAAATAGATCGGTGACGTGACTGCCATCTAAGTGTGGAGGATGTCTCATACATCCACAGTGGTATCTCAAGTCGAAGGACCACTATGCTACTCAACCCGAGAAGATTCTTATTGACGTTGGTGTACAATCCATTAAGAATCTTTGGTGAGTCGTTCAATATTTATCTATTATAAACACCTACACGTCTATACGAGTCTCCCTAGACTTATGGTTCATTGGGATAAACCATCGGACCAAGTCTCGATATACGACATGTACTGGTCTCAACGGATTTGGCTAACCGACCCGTGTTAGTGAATCTTGACCAGGAACTATATTTGATAATATACATTTAGCAGTGACACTTCCCAATGTCAATTACAAACTACCTTTGTAACTGTGTACTGCATTATATATTATCGGGCCTTTGTCTAATATATACATATCACTAAACAACATTTAGTTTCAATCTAATCGTAATCAGATCGAATACGTATATAAAAACAAGAGGTGCAACCATAATTATGTAATATAATGGAAAATAGGATGTTCATATTCATGAATCGGACATAAATATGGTCCGGATTGGCGCTTTGAGCACCAACCCCAACACTTTCTTCATTACTTTCTTCATGATTGGATTCAGCCTTCGTTGATGATCCACTGTGGCTTTGTACTCATCGTTCATCAAGATTTTTTGCATGCAAAATGATGGACTGATGCCTCGAATGTCTTCTATAGTCTAGCCAATAGTTGTTTTGTGCTTGCATAGCACTCTCAGCAACTTATCTTCCTGCACCAATGTTAGAGACGAAGAAATAATAACAGGTAAATCAGAAGAGTTTTCTAAGTATGCATACCTGGGATGGCTCTGAAGTGGCTTTAGTTTCAACTGAGGTGGCTCTTCTATCGAGGGATTGACTCGCCCCTTTATCGGTAGTTCCAAGTTTTCTACTTGCGGTGGTGATCTGAATCAAGGGGCTCCCCCAAGATAGTTTGTACATTCTAGAATCTCCTCATCTAAATCTTTGTCAAATATTTTGGTGATGCATGATTCAAGTTTATCAGTGAAGATTTGCATTGCATATGTATTTTGGATGACACTATCTATTACGTCAAGTCTAAAGCATTCCTCCTCCCTTTCGTCATTTGGAAATTTCATGGCTTTAAACACATTGAACGTTACTTCTTGGTCTTGCACCCTCATGGTTAGTTCACCTTTTTATATATCTATGATGGTTCGACCTGTTGCCAAGAATGGTCTCCCAAGGATGATGGATACGTCTATGTCTTCCTTCATGTCCAAGATAATGAAATCTGCTTTGAGAATGAATTTGTCCACCTTGACAAGTACATCTTCCACTACCCCTCTTGGATATGTGAGTGATCTGTCAGCAAGTTGTAGAGTTACTGAGGTGGGCTTTGCTTCTCCAAGCTGTAGTTTCCTGTAAATCAAAAGAGTCATCAAGTTAATATTAGCATCCAAGTCATATAAAGTCTTACCAAAGTAATGGCTCCCCATAGTGCAATGGATGGTGAAATTGCCCGGATCCTTTAATTTTGGGGGGAGCTTCCTCTGAATGATGGCGCTGCATTCTTCTGTCAGTGCTACAGTCTCGAAATCACTCAATCTTCACTTTCTTGATAGAAAATCCTTCATGAATTTAACATAACTGGGCAACTGCTCCAATGCTTCTGCAAATGGAATGTGATGTGCATCTTTTTGAAAATCTCAAGAAATCAAGCGAATTGGTTGTCTTGTTTGTGCTTTTGGGGACGCTGCGGAAAAGGTGGTGGTGGAGTAAATCTTTCTCGATCATTTTCTTTTGATTCCTTTTCCTCCATCTTTGATATGCTTCATTGCTTTCTTTTGGAACTTTCTCAATAGATGTTTTGACTCCAACATCTTTATTAATTTTAGTGTCACTTTTCAAGGTGATAGCTTGGCATTGCTCATTCCCTCTGCTCATTGGATTTGGTTCTGTGTCGCTAGGAAGGGTACCTTGTGGTCTGCAACTCTGAGCATTGGCCAGCTGTCCCAATTGAATCTTCAGTGTTTTCAGATGCTGCTTGATTTTAAATCATAGCCTCGTATGATGCTACTTGTTTTTGAAATATAGCATCACATGATGTTGCTTGTGCTTGAAACAACGCCTCATATTTAGCTTCTTGCTTTTTCATCTCTGCAAGCAGATCTTCTATTCCTGGCATCTTTTCATACCTATATCCTTTATTTTGCTGTTGGAATCCATGTGGTGGATTGTTCCTTTCATTTGGTACATATCCAGAAGTGTTGCTCCATGTAAAGTTGGGGTGATTCATCCATCCTGGGTTGTAGGTATTGGAGTAAGGATTGTTTCCTTGTTTGTTGAAGTTGCTGACATAGTTCACCGACTCATCATATGGGTTGTGAGATTCTGCCACTGGTACTCCTACATATGGTGCGCTTATGGATCCAGCAATGTTCACAACTTGCGTGCTAAGAGTTTCCAAGCATTTGCATATTTGATCCAGCTTGGCATTCACAGCTATGTTGACCCCTACTTCATAGATTCCAGCTACTCGATGGATCATACTCCTCTCAGTTGGCCACAATGAGTTGTTGTTGGCCATTTCCTCTATTAAGTCCCAAGCTTGATCTTCTCAATTTGCCATTAATGCTCCTACTGCAACAGCATCTACTGTAGTTTTCATCAATCCAGTAAGCTCATTATAGAAGGTTTGGACTTGCAGCCACTTTGCGATCTCATGGTGAGGACATTTTCGGAGCAATTCTTTATATCTTTCCCATGCTTCACAGAGGGATTCTGAGTCGTGTTGCACAAAGGATGTGATGTCATTTCTGAACTTTACTGTTCTCGCTGGGGGAAAGTATTTTGCAAGGAACTTGGTAGCAAGATTGTTCCAAGTGGTTATGGAACCTGCTGGTAGTGAATGAAGCCAAGCCTTAGCTCTATCTTTCAAGGAATAAGGGAATACATGCAAGCGCGTTGCCTCCTCTGCCTCTCGGTTGTAGTTAAATATGCCACAAACTTCCAGGAAGTTGCTGATGTGGGCATTGGGGTCTTCAATTGCATTTCCCCTACACTAAATTGATTGTTGTATCATTTGAATGCATGTTTTGATGTCACACGTATTTGTAGGTAAGGGTAGAAGTACAATGCATGATATGAAGCCGTCAACTACCAGAATTGTTCTGTCTCGAATGGGAATTGGTGGTGCTACTTCCAAAGGTTCAGGTTCTTAATTGTTCATGTTGATCAATGCTTCTTGATCTTCTCGTCTTTCTCTTCTTAATTTTCTGAGAATTCTATCAATTTCTGGGTCAAGCGGACGGATTTCAAAGCTTCTACTTCTTCTCATGTAGTGTCTGAGAACCTGAAACATAGGAAACAATAAAAATAAGTAAAAATCTTAGACATAAGTAAAATATCTAACCTCGAAATTAATAGTAAAAGATAAATAAGTCCCTGGCAATTGTGCCAAAAACTTGATCGGTGAAATCACACACATTACGCAAGCGCACATATTGTTCAAGTAGTATAAAATGTATCGATCCAACGAGGACTTATTACTTATGCTATTAATTATTGAATCTAAATTTATACAAGTATCTAATTAAAATTGAGTGTTGGTAGGATGTTGATTTTGTCTAAAAACAAGTAAATAAAGCAAAACAAAGGTAAATTCTAAAAATAATCAAGAATATGAAACTATATAGGGTTTTGAATCCTTCCAATATTTTTCTAAAGATGAAGTGATTATCTTATAATTGTGTAATATGTTGGTTTATTAACCTGGAACACGAAGATATGCAAAAGCCTCTGTCAATGGTCGAATGCAAACATCTAAAGTAACCCAATTAACTATATGTTTATGTTAATTAAGAAACTCCGAATTCATTAAGATCAAGTTCCAATTATGGCTACTCACGCCCGACAGGTATATGTTTATCCTCGAAGAAAATATCTAATGTGAGATCGTGAGCTATTGAGTCTAAGGCTGAAACCTAAAATCCCTTCGTCAAGTTCATTTTAAGTTTACCACATCAATCTTATTGGTGGCCAATCAACAAGAAGCATTAAGATTAAGACACAATAAATAAACCAAAATATCACTCAAAACACAAGATAAATCAACTTATAAAATTATTGATATTGGAATTCATCACAGCCCTAGATAATGTTATTAGTTACAATACATACCTAGGATTACTAAAGAAATAAATAACAAAACATCATAGAACAAATTGAAAATTAATAAGTAAAAATTACGACAATGAAATAAAATGCTGGAGTTAGAGGATCCACTTTTAGTATTCTAAATCTAGAAAACTCCCTTATTATAATATATAAATTGTCAAGATCAATTAATTGCATGAATTAATTGTATTAAAACTTGTTGGGACAGTTGTGGAACCCATAGGATCGGATCGGTGCCCCTTACAGCGGAATGGGTCTAACCCATGGATATAAAGTATGGGTGTAATTTAAATTATGTAATGAAATACTATATATTCCATTACGAGTGTATAGGAAAAACCGGGAGTGAATCGGAGTCCGGAAGCTCCAGAACGAGCGAAAATAAAATTCTTGATCGCGAACTGTGGCGTTGATCACCTTTTATTATTTATTTATTTATTTATTTTTATTTTCATTTCACACATTCAGATCATTTCCAGTAAGCTGAATGGATTAGGGTGATTTACCTTAATCTATTCTGATTCTCCCTAAACACTTCAAAACACCAAAAATTAATTTTTTATTTCAAAACCAACATTAACTAATGTTATAGAATAAAAATCAAGTTTTTCAAAATATCAAATATTTTACAAAAACATAAATTTATTCTAAATACGCACTTGCGTAAATTTTGAATCCAATACACAAACCAAATTAGAATCCCAATACGAAATATCTCGTGAACAATTCTAGGTCACCCAAAGGTGGTCAAGTGATTCCAGTATGGTAGCCATAGCTCTAAGTTTTAATCTAGAGTTCCAAACTCTAATTAATTGTTCCATGTCCAACATGAACATCTTTGACCTAATTACAAGCATGTTGTGTTTATACTTCTAAAGTATCCTAACACAATTGATTAGCTTTACTCAACATTAAGCTATGTGATCATGCATCTAATACACAAATAAACATAGCTTAGGAGAAGATCAAACATTACCTAGTAAGCTTGATGCAAGATCCAATCTACTTCTCATTTTATTGAAATTGTTGGAGAACCTCCAAGGTGTGCAAGCTTGACTTCAAGATCCAATCTTGTTTCCAATGCTTCCAAGCTTCACTTCAATATCCAATCTTGATTTCTCCTAGATGAAATGTTATAGAGACCTCACAAGCTTCTCTAAACACTTCTCTAACTTAGGCTAATCTCTCAAGAATTTACTTGTATTTGTACTTGTAATTAAAACCTTCCTAAAACTTGCTATTTATAGCAAAACTTAGGCAATTTTTAATTAATAAAAGTTGTAATCAACTTTTAAGTGGGCGGAATCTAATTTGTCCAAATATGTATAATTAGGTGTGACTAATCTCCATTGTCTCCCACGTTAATTTAATCCAATTAAATCAAGCCAAGGATTAGGAAATGGATTAGTTAAATGTTTGCCACCTTGATTTAATCCAACTAAATCAAGCCAAAACCATTTATTATTACATACTTACAATTACCATAATATCCTGAAATGGTAGAGATAATTATGATTTTACAATTAAGCCATTGTGTAATTTTTGAATTAATCCAATTAGGTCAAAGTAAATAATCAATGTTATCCAATAACACTTGATTATCTTAATTGATAATTATAATATCGAATATTATCTTTTATCAAAATAATCGGCTACCCAAGTGCTCAACGAGTACACTTCATATTGGGACTATCTAAGTTCAGACACATTCGTCATATAAGCCTAGTTAATATGTACGTAATTCGGCCACCTCCGAATTCACAAAGAACACGAACGATCTTTCTGAACTATACAAGTCGAGGAGGTCATCACAGATGTTTAACAATCCCTTTGTCGTAGGCTATTCGAGTTGTTCTTAGGAAATATAGAATACACCGTCAAGTTTCCGAGACGCACATCTCATGTCGTTATGTCTACGATTCTTCATAACTGATGTGATCCACCCTAGGTGATTGGCTTTGGCCAAAGATGTAAGAATCATGACTTTACTCACATGGATATCTAAACCCCTTACGGTACACATACGGACCGACGAATCCTATTTTGCTTCGCCCTTGATTACTGAGTATATCGGTCCACACCCAATGAACATCTATAGGCCAGACCATGAAAGGTTTCTAACATACATGGCATCAAAGTGTGGAAGATCTCACACAAAATCAATGATATCCTATAGTCAAAGGATTACATATGCTACTCGACTCGAGGAGATTCCTATTGACGGTGGTGTGTACTTTCAACTATTAGGAATCGCCTGTGAGTCATTCAGTATTCACTTCGATGAACACCCACGTGTCTATACGAGTTTCCAAAACTCATGGTACATCGGGTTAAACCATTGGAACTCCAATTCCAATATACGACATGTGCTAGTCTTCTAGGTTATAAGAATTCGACCGTATTCCAAAACCAACGATTAGGAATATTTACTTTAAGAATAATTTACACCTAGTGTCAAGACCATTCTATGGTCGATGTCATTCTTAGCATATCTATACATCAATCTAATACGCATAATGAAAATACCATTAATAAGGTATGAAATGAAAAATATAGTTATTTTATTAATAATAATAAAATGTACAATTCAGATTGGCACTCCAAGCACCAAATCCATCAAAACCGACCATATAGGCGGTATCCAATTAAGTCTGATTAAAAATAATTTAGTCCAACCGACCATATAGACGGTATCCAATTAAGTCACGTTAAAAATATATATATATATATTATAAAATAAGGGAGATTAATCTAAATTATCATAATAAAAGTTTCACCCTTCACCCCAACAAAAAGAGATTACATGCTCATGCTTTGAATAAAAACACACAAAATTTATTACTAAAATAAAAAATAAATACAAGAAAACTTAACACACAAGATACTCTCTTCTTAGTATTCTAAAGAAATCCCCAGAAGAAAGTATAAAATTTTCCTTCAAATTGAGGCTACTATTTATAGGCTCCAAAATCTGCCCGCATCGCGACGCACGCTACAGTTGATGACGCGTGTCGGCAGGCTGCATTATTGTTTCATAATCGCGACGCGTGCTACAGTTGAAGACGCGTGTTGCTAGGAAGCTTCGGTGAATAATTGGCCCGGTGTCACGACGCAAAGAACATGGCACGTCGCGACGCAAGAAGTAATTTTTCCATTTTTGTCCTTAGTTATTCCAAATATCATCGTTTTAGTCCCGAGTTGACTTCATTAAATCTCGATGTTATTTATCTACAAAAGAACCAAAAATACCTCAAATCATTCACAAGACTCGAGAAACCATACAAAATATGAAGTTAAAGGGGCGGTAATTAGTGATATATTTTATGCTTATCAGCTCACAAAGTTTTAATGAGGCTCTATTATGTGCGAGGTTGTATGAAGCCCTACTAGATTTCTTACGCCAAATCTACAAGGCATGAATTCAAACGTGATTAGTATTCAAGAATACTTATTACCGTATTCACATGCATATATGATATATGAATGCATGGTATCGAGTGGGTTGGATTATATGTTCATGCCATCTAAAGGTAAGCTATCACAACAGCTAAAAGTATGTCGACCATTAACTTGTCACAATGTTTCCTAAAATGGCCAATAAATGCATCCCCAAAACAAAGCTTACAAATGAATCCGATCGTCGAGGAAAATATCTAGCTTACAAACATAAACCCGCTAATACAAACCATGAACATACATTACTCTTTTTACACTACGTATAGCCAAAAACTAAATAGTCATTACCAAATCCCAAAACGAACTCAATGTTGGACAATTATGACCCATAGCGTCACTATTTGTACAGATCATAGTGTTGTTGTACAAATTAACTATGTGACAAAGGAGATTGCACTCTTATCATTTGTGATTAGATAACCTAGATGTATAAATGATAGGAGGTCCTTGTGATTTGTTCCTGGACGGAGAATGATATGAGACAGTATCAGTCCACGTAGGATAAATCATTAAATATCCCTAGTCAGAGTATTATCGAGATTGGACATCGATAAATACGTAAAAGACTAGTATTACACTTGTGCGCGTTATGAGGGTACAACGACACAGTTCTCATATATTTTGGTATAAGATACTCATGCAAGTGTAACAGGAGGTTGTGTTTTACCGATGGTACGGGAAACAGCTTCGCTCTGGATAGACCCCCTCGGAATTCCATTGGTAGTATGACTATGTGTCTATGGAAGTCCGAAATCAGGGTAGGTGTATTTAGTCTTAACCTGAGACTTGCACCGCTAATACTTGCGACAATCAATATATTTTGGTTGAGGTCGTCCAGGGCTTTAACAGGTTCTCTGTACGCCAATACTGGGTATATTGAGAATCGTAGTGTGTTAGGTGTGATGTCAAGACGGAAGTGTCACTCCAGTCATATGGAGATGATGGTCACGTAGGATAAGGGACTGGTTCTCTTAAATGCTGCACCTATCGGGATAAAATGAAAAGGTCAGGTTTATCTGATTATAGAGACTAGTCACCAGACATCTGACATGTGCTTCGTACGGGGCAGACACAATTCCAGCCCCAGGCCTAGCATGTGATCATCTGATACTGGACAGAAATACGCAATACTACGATATACTACGCTTGATACAGATCCTTTATTCATGTAAGGATGTTTCCGAAGAATTGGGTAGGCATGGCGCTTTGCTAGAGGCCAACCTTGTCTTGTAAATCGGTATAAACATAGTACGAGGTACTTACGTGTTCGGATAGTCCGACGACCGAATTTACTGCCAACATATCCAGAGATCTCATGGGTCGCTTCCCAAATATTCACCGATGACGTATAACTCGCACTCTAAATTAATCTGGGATTAATTAGAAGAGAGAGAAAATTAATCTGGGATTAATTGCAGAGATATTTTATCTCGGATAAAATATCATTAAAAGAGAGATAACGATTAATTTGGGATTAATCGATAAATTAATATATTTGATATATTGAATAAAATTGGATTTTGACGCGGAATTAAAATTAGATTTTAATTCGGGCGAACGAATTAATTTAGAATTAATTCGTTAGCGACGTGAATAGTAATTTCGCTAGGCGTAATCATTTAATTACGACGCAACAGAAAATTAATTTAATTTGAAATTAGCGAACCTGAGCCCGAGATTATTTACGAGCGCATTCGCATTTCGAATTCGAGTGCGGCACGCAAGTCAAATCAAGCGTCCTATCGCTAGTCACATCAAGCGTCAAATCACATGTCACTTGGGTGATGTGACACTTGATTGATTGATGTGATTGATTGCAAGTGATGGAAGTGGTTGGTTGGTCAAAGAGTGTTAAACACTCAAGTTTACTTTTGTCATTTGAAATGACAATTTTATCCATTTTGACTTTTGAATTTGGTATATGTTTTTTTGGAAATACATAACCAAACAAATAATCACACAACACATCATCTATCCTTCTCTCTTTCTCTCTAAAACTCACGCCCAATGGGCTGAAAATAAATCACTGGTTTTGACAAAAATCATGAGCAGTGGGAAGCAATGAGTGTGGATTTTGTGGCAAAATCACAAGTGTTAGCACACTTATGAGACATGCGAAGGTGATAGGGAAGTCCACCCATGAGCCGGGAACCATTCGACGAAGCTTGGAGCTTGACGAAGTTGATCCAAAAGGGCAAAAACAGTGAGCTTGGACTGCTACTGCCGTGACAGTGAAGAGGAGCAGAAATTCATTTTTGTTCGTCTCCGTGTCGCTCAACCGATCGATGTAAGTATTCCGCAACTTCTTCGATTTGTATTCGCACATATTTCATGCTTATTATTGATCTTGGGACCTTATTCAAAATCAACAATGGCATCTAGAGCAAGGTTTGAGCATGAAAAAGTTTAGGGCTTAAAATTTGGGTAAAATGTTTTCAAGCATGATTTGGTTGAATTGGATGATTGAGTATGCATAAAACATGTTGAATTGAAGATTGATTGGATCAATTTCATGAAATGGTGATTGGATCATTTTTTGCCCAAAATTTGGTGTTGGCCGAATACAATATGCCCTAAATGTCTTGGTGATTTTTTGTTTTTTGATTCATTGGATGAGTTGGAAACAATTGGGAATGATGATTTAATGTTAATTTGGATTTGATTGGATTGAATTCGAAATTGGACATAAATCCCCTAATTGGCCGAGACATATATGTAGCATGTTTGGGTTAGATTTTGATTAAATTGTGTTGGACATGATTTAATGTATGTGAGCATGATTAATTGTATAAATTGATGTTTTAGAAATGTTAATTTGGGTGATTAATCATGATATACACTTTAGGTTAATTAAATGTGAAATTGGATTTTTTGTATTTAATTAATTGGGCCTTAAAATTGGATTTGGGCTTAAGTGTTGTAATTGGGTTTATTGGGCTTTGTTGTACAAAGTTGGGTTTAGGAAAAATTGGTTGGATCCAATTGGGCCCAAAACCGCATCCATAAAGCCCAAATGCGACTTAATGGACCTTTAAAGTTTAATTGGGCCTAATGGGCCAAGATTGATTTCTGGGCTTATGGGGTAACTCCCGGATTGGATTTTGGTTATTCGGTTTGACCCGAGTTGACCAAAAGTCCATGCCTTAAGAAATTAATTAAAAGCCCATTGGACTTTAATTAAATTGACGTTGGACGTTAAATCGGGCTTTGAGACCCGTTACGATTAAATTTGGAATTTAAGTCGTAAACGATTTATTATTAAAGTGTGATATTTAATTTGGAATTAAATAATGAATTAGAATTAAATGCATATTGAATTGGATTTAATTATGTAGTTTAATTAATTCGAGAATCCGTACTTTGAGTACTTATTCGTAAAAACGAGTTTGACTAGAGCAAAATCAAATCGTTGTTTAAACATTGGATGATCACTAATTATCAGATTAATTAATTTGATTAGATTGATTGATAACATGCTTGTGTGAATACATGGTTTCGATGCATGAATAATGTATATCGGATGGATATTAGATGGGTGGGACAATTTTAGAAATTGTTGTAATAAATTTGATTTATTAATTGGACCTGCGTTTCCAGCCTTATTACCTCTCTATTCTTTGTATTCTCTTCTCACCTATTCCCCTCAATGTAAATGAGGTTTCTTTAGAAGTGTCGTGTAACGGGTAGAAGTAATACTTGTGCTAGCGGGAGAGAGAAATGGAGAGATTTGATCTAGGATCAATGTGTAAAGTATCCATCTGCATATCATTATTATATTTTCATATGCGCTTTATTATGTGTTTAGAATGCATGTTTAAGGGTGTATGATGATGAGACCTTAACAAAGATAATAAATTGGTTGCCAATTTGCACGCGAAAAACCCTCAAACCATATTAAGTGTTTTTCCTTCCATTGAGTGATTCTCACTCAAGATCCGAGACTGGCATTGGCTTGTTGGCCAAAGTCAAGGCCTTTGTCCGTCGAGGATGTGTTTGAATCACGAAGGCTTTGTTCCATATTGGTGTCTTGTCCAAGTTGTGGTTTATTAGCCAAAGTCAAGACCACTTCTTGTCCATCGACATTGATTACGAAGCTTTCCATGGTCAATGGGTCGCGCTTGACTGGGATCACTAAGTTTGTTGTACCAAAGCCAAAGCTTAGTTGATTCAGAGGAAAAAGGTTAGGTAATACATTGGATGTATTGGCATATATAAGATATATGTTTCAGACTTGGATGTCCCCCTACCGGATCTAGGAATTGGATTGGATCCAATCGATCTTAGAGATCTACCTAGTTAATTATCATACAATTTGTTGGCCAAAGTCAAGATTGTGTGATATTTAACAGGATCCTAGCCCACTAGGAAACGCGGTTTCCCGAGTACTCAACAGAGGGTTAGAGGCTCGCCGAAAAATAGTGGGAGGCAAGAATTGAATTTGCAATACTCGTTCAATTACTCGCCATACGCGCTCAAACAAACATCATTCGTCAAATAAATTAAATGTTAGTTGGACTAATATTTAAATGTTGTTTTAATAAATAATTGGACTATATTCAAACTATTCATTTATAGTTGATTTTATAATTGGATTATAGTAATCAATATAATTGATTTTAATCTATTAAATTATAGTTGATTAAATAGTTGGACTATTGTAATCATTATAATAAATAGTACCTAAATCGTTGATTAAATAGTTGGACTATTAGAATCAAGATTAAATTGAAAGATTGACATTTAAAACATGATCCTAAGGAAAATGTAATTAAATGGTTTAATTTTCAAATTGGGAATTAATTTCAGGATGGTCCTGGAAAATAATAACTTACTTCATTTGATAGAATAATGTATTATGCCTAAGCCCGGAGTTAAGCAAACAGTAGAGCATAATCTTTGGAAGATCATGCAATGATAACTTTAGTGCTTAATCCATTTAGCTTGTCGCAGTAGACTCTTTGATTTCTGAATCAGAACTAAATCCTTAAAATATGATAAAGAAATTGAAGGATCTTCATAAATCTATGCTTAGATTTTAGAAGTACTAAAATTGCAATATTTAACTCTTTGAAAGTTAATGACTATTCTCAAGGAGATAAAGTCAAAGTTTGCAATTAGGCAAGTAGCGCAAGGCGCACCTTACTTCGATATTCTAGAAGGCCAAGGCTTGGCCAAGGCTTGGCCAAAGGCTTCTGGAGTGTTGAAACTGGTGTGGGAACACAGAAACTGGGCGACGCATGCTGTTCTAGGCTCGCGGCCCGGTTGGGAGTACGGAGTAGCCCGCGGGGGGACTAAACCGAAGAATAATAGAGTCGCCACCCGGTGTGAACCGGGAAAATGAGATTTAAGGCCGCACTCACCCCTCGCAAGGGAAGACCTCAAACCGTTGGGTTCGGAATGGTCCCTTACTTATGCCACTTGTAATAAAATGATTTTTGCAATAATTCAACCAAGCCTAAGCAACATTTATTTCCAAGGAGTATTCTACTTTTAGGTTCACATGCACGAAATTAATCATCATAACGGCAAACATGCAATAGCACACGACAATCTCATGAACATACTTCGATCATATAATGCGGAAAACAAAGAACATCCTAAACATAATGCAAATGCCAAACGCAAAATAAATGACTAATCATGCTTGAAAATGAACAACTAAATAGGCTAAATCATATTTGAATACCATCTCATGAACACACCAAATAAATAAATGCAGGAATACAAATAGTATGATTGATTACATGATACAAGAGAAATTACCTAAGAAACAATTATGCATGACATGTGATGAAAATGACTCAGTTCAGTGTGTGTGCGTTCGTGTAGCGTTCATAAACGCGTTCGAACGGTGAACATAAGGTTCACGTTCGTGTAGCATTTGATAACACGTTCGAACGGGAGCAGACAGAAAACATGTGTTCGTGCGGCGTTCTGAAACGCGTTCAAACGGGAGCAGACAGATAACATGCGTTCGTGCGGCATTCTGAAATGCGTTCGAACGGGGTTACAGTAGTGACCTCCAAAATGCAGTAAACAACATGACACATACATGAACTGATGAATATATGACACCTAATAAATAATAACGGGCTAAAAGGCGCGGCAAAGCATCGTGGTAAAGGATTTTAACCTCTCAAAATAGAGGACCTTTAATCGCACTTGCTAAGCCCATGCAATTTATCTCGTCATTACATAAACAAATAGCATGCGGAAATTAAGTAGCGAATAATAAACAAATCAAAACAACATAAAATGAAATAGGCGTCGTTTACTCAAGTGGTACGTGGAGTTGTATCCCGAGTGCAGATCATACTACCGTCCATTCGGAATCAGCTATGAAATTTATGTCCGGGTTTCCATCCTATATACCACAAGAGGCAACACCTCCCGTTTTACTCAAGGGCCACAACATACATCATTCCACAATACATGCATTTTCTATCTACTCAAGGGCCACAATCATGCGTCAATAAACGACTCTCATGCGATAAAAATGAATAAAACAATTAAAAAGATAGATGGAAATAATAGGAAAAGTACCCTCAGGTCTAACCTTTTGTGTCGACTTTCGGACTCGCGTTTCAAGGCCGTCGGAAGGGCTGTCACTTCGCAACTCTTCCGGTTCACTGGATTAACGTCTTAGCTCGCTGTTTTGCTATTTTGGTCATTGTTTTCACTCCGTTTTGCTGTTGTTTTCTCTGTATTTTCTGGTCATTGTTTCAGGTGTGTTAAGGGACTGTTTTGGTGATTCTTGAAGGTTAGGGGACTACTGTTTGTGGTGGTTAATTAAGGGATAAGAGGCTGCTGTTTTGGGCGGTTTCGGGGAACAGTTTTAAAGTACAGTTTGGGCAATTTTGAGAAGCTATTAAAGGGACTTGACGTATACGTGCGAGTGGCAGATTTGTGGACGTTTGCTGGTCGGTTTGCACGTGAAGTGAGGTTCTTTTTTAGAGGGGATTTACGTGAAGGGCAGGGGAGTTTTGAGGGCAGTATTTGTACGAATTGGGCTGTTTGCAGGTTTGATTGTTGGCTGGTTTCAGGCGTGAGTTGTTGGTTCTGTTGACGGCTGTTGCTTGCTATGGCGTGGGCTGTTATGGTCGGTTTGTACGTGAATAAATTGAAGGCTGTGTGTGGTTACTGGATGCGTGAAGGTGTTGAGTGAATGGGCTAGTCGTGAACATACATGAGGGCTACGTGCGTTGATCAATAGGGCAGGATAGTGTGAGGCTAGTGAAGACTGTTTGTGGCTTGCAAGTTTATGGCGTAAAAGGGGCAGTGTGAGCTTCTGTGTGGGGCGTGGGTGACTGAGGGAATTGGTGAGGTGTTGCGTTGAAGGAGGGGTTGCTTAGGCTGGGCGTGAAGGTTTGGCAGGTGTTTAGTTGATTTGCCGTGTGTCAAATTGAGAGAAGGTTCTGGTTGTTGTCGGTGAGAGAGAGATGTGCCGTGAATGGGACTGAGCCGTGATTTGTTTACGGTTTTTACTGGCTGGTTGAGGGAGAAAGATGAAAGGTGGTCGAGGTGTTATTAGGGTTTATTTTGTCTATTTTTTGTTTGTGTCGTGGGGATTGGCCAAGGCCCTAGTGTTTGGTTATGTTATTGTTTATATAGAGAGATGGTAGGGTTATTAGGGTTTCCGCATGGGTTTATTTGAAAGGAAAGAAATCATGTAAATGTGGATGGATTTGATTAGTTTATAAAGGGAAAGAATATTTATAATTTGGTGGGTGAATATCTTAAATTAGGTGAGTGATTTTTAAATTTTGGATATGATTTATTTAATTTTAAAACTTAGATTTAATTTTAACTTAATTTAAATTTAAATTTAATTTGTTTTAATTTAATTTAAATTGGATTTAATTTGATTGGATTTTAATTTAATTAAGATTTCAATTTAATTGGTTTTGAATTTAGTTTGTGACATGTTTTTTAAATGACTTAGTTATTTTTGATTAGGCTTGGGGTGAGATGGGCTTGGTGTAGTTTTAGGCCAAGGCTAAGGGTGTATTTTAATAACGGAGGTCCAACAAGCGCGCCTGAAGTTAAACAAGCGACTAAAATCTAACAAAAAAAAGACTTTTTCCCTTCCGACGTCCGTTTCCCGTGGCTCTCGCGACTTAAAAGGTAGTGCCTCTAAATGAGACTCATCATCGGGTCTTACATGCAAAAATGCAGTGCCTACAACTGGCAAAGGAAAAATCATTATAATCATCTAGGAAGAAAAATGACATATCCCAAAATGTCTGACTAATTGTGGCAAACGGGATCGCGGAAGCGTGACTTCCGTTTGGACAAAGTAGACATGAAGGAATTGAAGACGAGCAAGGCTCTGACTTCAAATATGTTTGTCAAGATTATGTTCACTACTAATATTGAAATTGGATTTTAAATACTTAGTGTGGTACATAAATATATATTGATGTTCAGAATCTGTTTTGAACAGGATACTGACTTCAATCGAGATTTATCTGCGAATCGGAAACGGGACGAAAGTCGCTGTTTTAACCGCTGAAACCTAAGTTTAGGAACTACCTTCGGGTGCGTACTTAAATTAGGAAACTGTTATAATGTAACTAGTTTGACTAGAAACATTATCTCTATATCAGTGTTTGACCCGCTGCGGGTGAACCTTTATATTCTATAACACTAAAGTGTTTTATTATATAAGGATGATATTGAGATAAACACATTAGATGTGAATAACAGTATTTATATTTTGAATATAAATAAATCTCAAATATACAATAATGACAAACAAATAGCTCAAACTGATTTGATCAGGAGAAACTGATGTGGCATTGTTGTCTCGGACACAATTAAACAAGAATCTTATATCCACACTTTTGAAGAGTGAGTACTAGGACTAATTTGATTCCAATCAAATAAAGTCTACGAATCTAGTTTATTGGGCAAAGTGCTAAAACACTATTTACTTGGTAAAAGTGTAAATGCCATCGATCTGTAAGCCCTAGTTCATAGTGAAGCAAGTGGGCCCATGTCTAGCTAGGCTAGAGGTGGATATGAATATTTCGTGACCTATAGGGATGTGGCATCGCGTCATGGTTATGTGTTTCTTTTGAAGAACACAAATCGGAAACTTTTACAGTTTCGACACGAAATAGAAAAACAGACCGGCTATAGTATTATACCGTCACGGTAAGACCGTAATGGAAAATACTTAAGCAATAAGTTTCTAATATACTTGAAAGAGTATAGTATTTTTTCAAATGAGGACTCCTCTCGGAACACGTCATTTTGACAGTGTGTCCGAACGGATAAACCGAATTTTGTTGGACATGATAAGGTTAATCAAGAGTCGCTCTGAGCTACCATTTCCTTCAACGGATAAGCTTTAACAGTGCAAGAACTTATTTTGAATAAGGTTCCATAAAAATCTGTTTGACAGATATCATATTAGATATGAACAGGAAGGAAACCGGGTTTCACATTCCTGAGTATTTGGGTATGTTGGGCATACGTTTGGGTGATACCAAACTAAAACCCAAATCGGATAAGTGCCAATTGTAGGTTATCCTAGGGATACCATAAGTATTGTACTTATACATCTCACAAGAGAACAATTAGATTGTTGCTCACCATGCGGTTTTCCTAAGAGGAATACCGATATGCAGTGGTAAGTGGGAGGATAGTAAAACTCGATAAAAATCGGAGTAATACTATTCCAGGCATCGAATCCTAATGGAACACAAAATAGTTCATCAAGGATGAAACTATTACCATTAATATTTGAATACACAAGAACCGCGTAGGTCGGAGAGAGTCAGAAAACAACCTGGGGTATGGGTTTCTGATCTCACCTCGTAAAGATGTCAATCTTTTGAGGTATACCAACTGACTACGTACGAGGAAGTGATACAAGGTATCGACTCCCTAATTATGGAAAAGTGCCATAAGTCCGAAATGGATTCCATGTATATCAACTATGTTTTGATACTAGTTGATGTACCGCAAGAAATTGTGTCTATTGGTACTATAAGTTTTCAAGGAAGACGTACATGGATGGCAACATACCAATGTATAAAGCTAGGCTTTTAGCGGAAAGGTATCGTTATCAACATTGTGTTGATTTTGATTCAACCTTTTATCTGTTGGCACGGTAAATCCATTTGGATAATGCTTGCTAAAGCTGCATGTTTCATTTATGAAATACGTCAGCTTAATGGCAAAATCGCTTTCCTGAAAAGGAAACCTTTTGGAGGATGTTTACAACATCTTGTCGGTTTTTTCGTACCAAAACTAGCAAACGAGGTTTGCAGGTTATTCGATCCATGTTTGGATTGAAGCAAGCATAGGTTCTTGGAATTATCATTTTGATATAATCATAATTGTTTATGATTTAATTCAAAACGAAAAGATTCTTGTGTATATAAGAAGGTTAGTGGGAGCACACTGACAATCGATGTCCTATAAATAATGATAATATGTCATTTCTTGGAAATGATATTCCCATAAATAAAATCGGTGAAAACTTGGCTTTCATGAAAACTCTCCGAGAAATCGTACATTGAAAAATGTACGTGACCTGGTGTCTCATACGCTTTGAGCATATGGATTCACAAACAGGCCAATCCGAGTGATAGTCACTGGATTGAAGATAAGAACATCTGTTAGTATCTTAGAGAACTAATGATGCTGTCTTAATCTATGGAGATGGAGAACTTGAAGTGACTGGGATCACTACTGCAAGTTTCCTAAACCGATAAAACGACTAAAAGTCGTAAATGGTACTATACAGTTTGAAAAACGGTACAGTGAGCTGGAAATCTTCCAAGCAAGATAGTGTTACTGAATAAACAACAAATACGGGTTATTGATGCAGCTGAAGCGGCAATAGAAGCCATTTGGGTCGATAAAAAATCTAATTAGATTAGATATAATTCTGTTAGCAACTGAGCTAGGCTCGAGCACAGGCTAAAGAATTAATGGTCTCATCAAAGATCCAGATACATACTTCGACTATTCATCTGATTCGTTCGGATCATACATCGTGGTGATGTGATGATCGAATAAATCGCATCAGATGATAATCATGCAAATCCGCTGACGAAAGCTTTTCTCAGCAGTTTGAGCCAACCGTACATAGTTCGGGTGTCAGACACTCGAGTGAATGGCTATAGGCCAAGTGGGAGATTGTTGGACAATTATGACCCATAACGTCACTATTTGTACAGACCATGGTGTTGTTGTACAAATTAACTATGTGACAAAGGAGATTACACTCTTATCATTTTTTATTAGATCACCTAGATGTATAAATGATAGGAGGTCCTTGTGATTTGTTCCTGGACGGAGAATGATATGAGACAGTATCAGTCCAAGTAGGATAAATCATTAAATGTCCCTAGTCAGAGTATTATCCAGATTGGACATCGATAAATACGTAAAAGACTAGTATTACACTTGTGCGTGTTGTGAGGGCACAATGGCATAGTTCCCATATATTTGGGTATAGGATACTCATGCAAGTGTAATAGGAGGTTGTGTTTTACCGATGGTATGGGAAACAGCTTCGCTCTGGATAGACCCCCTCAGAATTCCATTGGTAGTATGACTATGTGTCTATGGAAGTCCGAAATCAGGGTAGGTGTATTTAGTCTTAACCTGAGACTTGCACCGCTAATACTTGCGACAATCATATACTTTGGTTGAGGTCGTCCAGGGCTTTATCAGGTTCTGTGTACGCCAATACTGGGTATATTGAGAATCGTAGTGTGTTGGGTGTGATGTCAAGACGGAAGTGTCACTCCAGTCATATGGAGATGGTGGTCACGTAGGATACGGGACTGGTTCTCTTAAATGCTGCAGCTATCGGGATAAAATGACAAGGTCAGGTTTATCCGATTATAGAGACTAGTCACCAGACATCCGACATGTGCTTCGTATGGGGCAGACACAATTCCAGCCCCAGGCCTAGCACGTGATCATCCGATACTGGACAGAAATACGCAATACTACGGTATACTACGCTTGATACAGATCCTTTATTCCTGTAAGGATGTTTCAGGAGAATTGGGTAGTCATGGCGCTTTGCTAGAGGCCAATCTTATCTTGTAAATCGGTATAAACGTAGTACGAGGTACTTACGTGTTCGGATAGTCCGAGGACCGAATTTACTGCCAACATATCCGGAGATCTCATGGGTCGCTTCCCAAGATTCACCGATGACGTATAACTCGCACTCTAAATTAATATGGGATTAATTAGAAGAGAGAGAAAATTAATTTGGGATTAATTGCGGAGATATTTTATCTCGGATAAAATATCATTAAAAGAGAGATAACGATTAATTTGAGATTAATCGATAAATTAATATATTTGATATATTAAACGAAATTGGATTTTGACGCGGAATTAAAATTAGATTTTAATTCGGGCGAACGAATTAATTTAGAATTAATTCATTAGCGACGTGATTAGTGATTTCGCTAAGCGTAATCATTTAATTACGACGCAACAGAAAATTCGTTAATTTGGAATTACCGAACCCGAGCCCGAGATTATTTGCGAGCGCATTCGCATTTCGAATTCGAGTGCGGCACGCAAGTCAAATCAAGCGTCAAATCGCTAGTCACATCAAGCGTCAAATCACATGTCACTTTAAGTGATGTGACACTTGATTTATTGATGTGATTGATTGCAAGTGATGGAAGTGGTTGGTTGGTCAAACAGTGTTAAACACTCAAGTTTACTTTTGTCATTTGGAATGACAATTTTATCCATTTTGACTTTTGAATTTGGTATATGTTTTTTGGAAATACATAACCAAACAATTAATCACACAACACATCATCTCTCCTTCTCTCTTTCTCTCTAAAACTCACGCCCAAGGGGCTTAAAATAACTCACTGGTTTTGGCAAAAAACGTGAGCAGTGGGAAGCAATGAGTGTGGATTTTGTGGCAAAATCACAATTGTTAGCACACTTACGAGACATGCGAAGGTGATAGGGAAGTCCACCCATGAGTCGGGAACTATTCGACGAAGCTTGGAGCTTGACGAAGTTGATCCAAAAGGGCAAAAACAGTGAGCTTGGACTGCTACTGCCGTGACAGTGAAGAGGAGCAGAAATTCATTTTTGTTCGTCTCCGCGTCGCTTAACCGATCGATGTAAGTATTCCGCAACTTCTTCGATTTGTATTCGCACATATTTCATGCTTATTATTGATCTTGGGACCTTATTCAAAATCAACACTCAAACCTACACCATACCTACATATTCAGCCTTACCCATTCATCATCAAAATTGAATAACAAATCAAACTTATTGATAAGTATGGTTTATACCCACTTATTCATGCGCTCTTAGCTTACCATTTTGTTAGATTCTATATCATTTAATGTATTTTCTAGTTCTTTTATGTTTTATTTGCAGGAAGCATTAATACATGAATCTTGGGACATTTATACGTTTTTTGGGATGATACGGACGCATGAGAAGCACACGGGAAGATCAGAGACGCAAGACGCAGGGACCAGTAGAAAGAATCACTGGCACCGTGGCACCTGCACGTCTGCCATACAAAATCCAAGGGCTTTGGTGCCGCAACGCCCAAGTCCAGGCGTCGCGGGGAAGCAAAAAACCCAATTTTTAGGTTTCTTACATGCACAAAGGTTCCAAGGCTTTTCTATAAATACATAAGCTCATCCAAGACTAAAGGGGGAGGCCGAATACAGAACATAAAGTCAAAAAACACATATTTTTAGAAAGCTTCAAAGAGGAGGATTGAAGAGAGACAAAAAGAGACAAAAGCGTTAACATCCAAAGATGAAGGGATTCAATTCAGGTTTTATCATCTTATTTCTTTCTTAGAACTCTAATGATTTCCATGTTCATGACCTTATTGTAATTTTTTTAATCTTTAGTGATGAACTAATCCATAATTCTAGAGGAGGATGATGTAATTGATGCTCGAACTTATGTGTTGTTTTGCTATTTTAATTCATATAAAGGTTGATTTAAGTTTATTTATATTCTTTTGTGTTTAATGCTTTGTATTTGCTGGCTACAAATATGATGATGAATGTTTGAAATCTACCACTCGGGAGAAGGGTTTTTGAATAGATCTAGAGGATATAACCTAGGAATCTTATAGAGTCCGGGAGGATATATGAGTTTCCTTAGTCGTTAACACATAATCATAAGGCGTAATGAGTTATTGATTGCTAGATTTTTATAGGGATATCGAAGTCTGCAATTAATAATATTCTCACTGTTGCTCGGGAGAGGGATTTTAAACATTATAGGATTCTGGACTTATAAACAAAGTACTTGAATAAGGGTTGAATGGCATGATAATTCCATAGGGGATAGTTCTGTGAAATCGGACTCTAGAATCTTTCTAATATCGGTCCTCCTATCTAAATATTATTATATATTATTTATCTAGTTAAATCTTTATTATTTGTCTTCTAAATAAAGTTAGGATTATCAATTGTAGTATTTAGTGCGAGTTAACACAATCCATGTGGGTTCGACACTCTTCACTCATCTTTACTAAAACTTGACACCGTACACTTGCGGTACGATATAAAATATCACAACAAGTTTTTGGCGCCGTTGCCGGGGATTGTTTGTTTAATTCACATTAATACTACTACCAAGTAATCTTAGCTTTAATTTAGATTTTTATCTTTTATTTTTAGTTTATTTATGTTTATTGATTTTTTTCCTTTCCTTTTGGTGCTTCAGTGAATGCGAAAATCCACAAGTCTCGACTCGCTTCTGTTTGATCCTGAAATAGAAAGAACAACGAGGAGACTAAGGAAAGAAAAGAAAATTGAACAAGAAGCAATGACAGCTGAAAATATAGAGATCAACCCACATCAGGTGGCAATCAGAGATCACTTCAAGCCTGTCATTGGTGATACCTATTCTGGGATTGCCCATCAACCAATCAACGCCAACAATTTTGAGCTAAAGCCTTCATTGATCAACATGGTACAAAGAAATCAGTTTGGGGGTTCAGTTGTAGAGGATCCCAACTTGCACTTAAGGATGTTCCTAGAGATCGCAGATACCATAAAGATGAATGGCGTGAGTAAAGAGGCTATCAGGCTACGCTTATTCTTATTCTCTTTACGGGATAAAGCGTGGGATTGGCTTCAATCAATACAGACGGGGAGTATCATGACATGGCAGGATCTGGCCACAAATTTTCTTGAGAGGTTCTTTCCACCAGCTAAATCAGCTCAACTGAGGGCAGAAATCAGTATATTTAAGCAGCTGGAGACTGAGACTTTATATGAAGCATGTGAGCGCTTTAAGGATCTACTACGAAGATGCCCACAACATGATTATGCAGACAGGGTCCAGATTCAGTTGTTCTATAATGGGCTGAATGGTTCAAATAGGACTGTGATTGATGCGACAGTTGGAAGAGCTCTATTCAATAAATCTGCTGAAAACGACTACAATTTATTAGAAGAAATGGCCATTAACCATTTTCAATGGCCGAGTGAACGCGCTACAGTGACCAAAGTGGCTGAAATATATGAACTGGACCCTCTTGTGGCACTTACAGCTCAGATTTCCACCCTATCGACTCAAGTAGCAGCCTTAACAAATCAACGAATATCATCTATCGAATCAGCAACAGCAACAAATAGACTATTATTGGGAGGAGACCAGAACTTTGAGCAAGTCCAATATATGAACAATCAGAACTTCAACAGCTATAGAGGCAAGCCTGTTCCCAACCGTTATCATATGAACCTGTTATATGCTAATACAGAGAATGCCTTGCAACCTTCATCTGGTTTCGACTATCAAAGAGCTGAGCAGAAATCTTCCTTAGAGGATTTCATTAGCACGTTTGTTGCTAATACTTCAGCGAGATTTTAGAAGAATGAAACAAGGCTGAACAATATTGAGACACACATGGAAAATATAGGGGCAACAATGAAGTCCTTAGAAACACAAATTGGGCAGATTACTTCCTCTATGACCAAGCAGCAGTAAAGGGTATTTGGATAAACTGCCACAGTCTGCCAAACTATCATTTTCATGTCAAAGCAGTCAGTGGATACAAAAGAATAAGCCACCATGACCACCATTTGGGTGGTTGTGTCTGGCTGAAGACGTTAAACTTAGCGCTAGCGGAAAGGCAACCCTTTCATTTGTTATTTTCTTTATTTTAATTATTATTATGTGTTATTGTTTATTTATTAGTTTGCATGTTATTTATGCAGGTAGCACAAAATACACAGAACCCGCGCAACCAAATTATGACCAGCAGAAGCCTGATCAACTCCATGCACGGTAGTGTTGTTCTTCACTCTTGTTACTTTATGTTTATCTTTCATTGAGGAAAATGTAAATTTTAAGTTTAGGGGTGTGTGCATGTAGTCGTTCCTGATATATATATATATAATTGTTTTTTTTATTTTTATTCCTTGATAGTAAAGCATAGTCTAATGATGAATTTGTTTGCTTTAGATGAAGCTTTAGAAACGAAAAGTCTCAATTGATTTTTATCTGATGCCTTGAGTAGGTGATCTAGGTTAGACTCGTAAGCACATAATAATAGGTTTTTAGCAGTAAGAACCTAGGTAGTTGGCAAAGTGACTAGTTGAAGAAATTATTTGCCGATGAACGACCGTTTGCTTATATATCTATCTCAATATGCTAATATTATGATTTATGGTATAATAAGAAAAAAAAACCACTTATAACCGATAAGCGTGAAGCTACCTATGGGAGAGTGTTAGGACCACCATAAGGAGAAATGCTACCTTAAAGGATAGGTGTGTTGAAAAAAAACATGGAAAAAAAAGCAGAAAAATAAGAGAATAAAATCATACCATATGAAGCAAAGAAAGGCAAATGCAGAATAAATTTGAGATATCTAGGTTGGTTTGACCCATCGAATCTAAATTTTTGAGACGAAATCATCGATTTGGCTTACTTATGAGTCAAGCTGTGAATGAACCTTAACACACACACACAATGTGAGTCTGGCTTAGATGGTTTATTCAAGAATTTGGATTTGAGTCGCAGTTGAGTACTTTGAAGGTTCTCTGATTTCATTGATAAGCATTCTTTGAGAACAATTTTATGCGTAACTATTGGGATTATTTTATTTGATTTTTATTATTTTCATATTTTTTCATGATTGTGTGTGACTGACGTTTGTGGGTGTCATCGATGTAAGCCCTCACGAGACTATAACTCGTCCACTAGGGCCACCTAGGGGTTTAAAGGCTTGTTGCATACGCTAAATGCAATCGTGATCCCAACGAAAGTGGCCTCATTAGTTTTGTTAATTTTATTTATTTAGTTTTTATTTAGTCTTTTGCTCGGGACTAGCAAAATCTTAAGTTTGGGGGTGTTTGATAAGTGTGGTTTATACCCACTTATTCCTACGCTCTTAGTTTACCATTTTATTAGATTCTATATCATTTAATGTATTTTCTAGTTCTTTTATGTTTTATTTGCAGGAAGCATTAATACATGGATCTTGGGGCATTTATACGTGTTTTGGGACCATACGGACGCATCGGAAGCACACGGGAAGAGCAGAGACGCAAGACGCAGGGACCAGTGAAAAAAATCATTGGCACCGTGGCGCCTGCACGTCTGCCATACAAAATCCAAGGGCTTTGGCACCGCAACGCCCAAGTCCAGGCGCCGCGGGGAAGCCAAAAACCTAATTTTTAGGTTTCTTACATGCACAAAGGTTCCAAGGCTTTTCTATAAATACATAAGCTCATCCAAGACTAAAGGGGGAGGCCGAATACATAACATAAAGTCATAAAACACATTTTTTTTATAGAGCTTCAAGGAGGAGGATTGAAGAGAGACAATAAGAGACAAATGAGTTGACATCTGAAGTGGAAGGGATTCAATTTGAGTTTTATCATCTTATTTCTTTCTTAGAACTCTAATGATTTCCATGTTCATGACCTTATTGTAATTTTTTAATCTTTAGTGATGAACTAATCCATAATTCTAGAGGAGGATGATGTAATTGATGCTTGAACTTATGTGTTGTTTTGCTATTTTTATTCATATAAAGGTTGATTTAAGTTTATTTATATTCTTTTGTGTTTAATGCTTTGTATTTGCTTGCTACAAATATGATGATGAATGTTTGAAATCTACCACTCGGGAGAGGGGTTTTTTGAATAGATCTAGAGGATATAACCTAGGAATCTTATAGAGTCCGGGAGGATATATGAGTTTCCTTAGTCGTTAACACATAATCATAAGGCGTAATGAGTTATTGATTGCTAGATTTTTATAGGGATATCGAAGTCTGCAATTAATAATATTCTCACTATTGCTCGGGAGGGGGAGTTTAAACATTATAGGATTATGGACTTATAAACAAAGTACTTGAATAAGGGTTGAATGGTATGATAATTCCATAGGGGATAGTTCAGTGAAATCAGACTCTAGAATCTCTCTAATATTGGTCCTCATATCTAAATATTTTTATATATTATTGATCTAGTTAAATCTTTATTATTTGTCTTCTAAATAAAGTTAGGATTATCAATTGTAGTATTTAGTATGAGTTAACATAATCCTTGTGGGTTCGACACTCTTTACTCATCTTTACTAAAACTTGACATCGTACATTTGCGGTACGATATAAAATATCACAACACTTAACACAACTCTTTATGCATCATCACATACATTGTTCATCACAGAACCAAAACACAAGAATCAAGTTTGACATTCTCAATGAAATTTGGCCATACATAGGTCTTTTCCCACTCTTGCCAATTCCAACATATTAAATGCAAAACTCAACAAAATGCTACATAACCCACATTACATTATCACCCAAATCACAAAAATCCTACATCCCCTTCAGACCATTAAATTCGACCATGCTTCATTCCTAACCAAATTTGAATAATCCACACATATAACAAACAATCTATAAATTAACATTACATATAATGATTACAACACATCAAAAACACAAGAACCAAACTTCTCGCCCCTCCTTCAAACTGTAAGCCAAGTTGACCCATTTTCAAAATGTGACTTTGAATTAAACCAATGCTCATTCCATGTTAATAAGTCACCGAAAGCATAAATAGGCCCTTAAAAGTAGCTAATTCATGCAAAACAACACCATGACGACCTAATCTTTTTGTATTTTAAAAATGTGAAACAAATGATGCACGCTTGATTTTGAAATAAGAAGAAGAAATGAGTGAAGAGAGCTTACTTGGCTGGAGATGAGCTTGAGAAATGTTTCTAGAGAAATCATGAATGAAAAATGAAGAAGAGAGTGAACAAGGCTGCTTTTATAACACAAGGGATATTTTTAAGATTTAAATAATAATAAAAAATTGAGCATATGTCGAAATTTAAAGGCATTTCATCACTACACGGTACCAACCAGAAAAAACAAATTTTTGACTTGACTCTTTTCGGAATTTGGAAAAATATTCAACATGAAAGTTGTAGATCTTTGTCTAAGATTTCCGAGATATAATGATCACCAAATATAGACATTGGTAGCTCAAGTTAAAGCTAAAATACCAAGGGCTATCAGTAACTCGACATTAAAATAATATGATAACTGAACTGCAAATAATTTGTTAGGTTTTTGAAAAATAATTTCACGAATAACAATGCACATGCATGATTTTATGTTACATAATATGTCACACATGTTGAAATTGATCATCGGGGTCATGTCGGGGTGACCAGTGTGTTAAATTATCCCCCCTAAATAACTCTGACTCTCTCACTGGTCGAGAATTTCAGCTTCAAGTAGTAGCTCGACATGGCTACTGTTGACTTCATTATAAAGGGTATTCCAAAAATCACCTGGTAACTGCTCATGCAATCAACCACCGTGAAATCCATCATTATGATCCGAGTATGAGTGCTCATTCAACGGGTCGTTGTTCTTGATGTTGTATTCCTCTCATGGCCTCAAGATCTATATAGTCATTGAGATAGTCATTTTTGACCTGGTCCTCGACTTATTCTTGTAGGTCTCTGCACCCTTCGGTCTCATGGCCCCTAATATTGTGGTGGGAGCAATAGGCCATGTTGTGTCTTCTATCAATCGAGAACCTTCTGAGGTCGGGCTGTGAAAATAGCCCCTTATCCTGAATCTTTCAGATCACTTGAGATAAATACATGTTGAGAGTGTATATTGTGCCCCCCGTTACTTGCGAAACCTTCACTGAGAGCCTTATTTCTAGAATCGAGTTCCTCTGAGTAATTGGCTTGAATTTCTATGGCCTTAGACTCGGTCCACTCCAGCCGTCGCCATCCCGACGATCAGTTCTTCTGACTTCCTTCTTCTCCTGAGCATTACCCCCAGGCTATCTTCTCTACTCCTTCTAGTAGCATAAGTCTTCAAGCATATTCCAAGACTGTAGTGTAATGAGGCACCTCCTGAATTTTAAGGTGGGACCACAATCTTCATACCCTTATTGCACCTTTTAAACTCTCCAAAGCTTTTAGGGACTCATATGCCCCCACCTCCAAAACCAGGTTATGATATCGATCTAGAAAACTCTCGAACAACTCATCATCTTGCTTCTTCATTGTTCTCAATGACCCAATAATTTTCTCGGTGTGCGAGCTCCTTTGAAATGATGAACAAATGACCTTTTTAACTGCTGGAAACTACTGATACTTTCGGAGGTCAGGTTTATGAACCACATACTGGCAGGTCCTCCCAACGTCAGTGGGAATATCTTGCAAATAGTTTGCCCGACCATGCCCTAAATCTCAATCAGCAGCATAAAATTCTTCACGTGTGAATTAGAGTCAGTAATATCCTTGTACACATCTACAGTGGGCATGGTAAACCTTTTTGGAAACTCTGTATCCAGAATATCCTTTGCAAAAAGAGATTCAGTCTCCAAATCCTGATCTTCGTGAGCACCTCATCGCGTTCCCTTCTTTCATCTCTTCATCTCTTGATTGAACCTATTCCTCCAGCGACTCTTCGGATTTCCCTGTCTCCTACTAGAGACCTCCTCATAGTCCTCTTCTTGACCATGATGTTTCCTCGCACGTGGAGCTCCTTGTTCTCGCTCCTGATAACGCCCTGAATCATACTCCATATGATAAGGGCTGCTGCTTAGGGATTCGAGCGTTCGCCTGTAGTCATTCCTCTCAAAAGGCTCTTCTAATGGTGCTGCATAAGCACAACCATATATCTCACCTGACGCAAGTTTCTCATCCAAACCTCTTGCTCCCCTTCTCCACTAGCTACCTTTTTTCCGCTGGTGATGTATTACACTTTGATTACAACAGATAACTCATCGGATTTACAATGTGGTTGAGTACACGACTCACTTTCTCTCTTTATCACTAGTTTGCTCTTACTAGGTTTTGCTCTCAAATTACAAGTGGTTGTAAAATGTAAAAATTGATAACCCTTTCTAATATGGCTTCTACTTCTTTATATATGTTCTCAAACCACTATTGTAACCGGCTCTGACTTCAACTCACGTCACTGAATCATTATTACAACTCTTAGTCATCATTTCCACCACCTTCCCAGCCAATCAATTAAGCTCATCTCCCAGCCTTTGCACCGGCCTATGGTGGCCTATGGCGGCTACTGCTCTGCCACTACATTGGCCTATGGCAGCTGGCAGGGTCTACAAACACTGTGAACTATTATTTTATTCCTTTCATCATTACCCTTCTCGATGCACTCATTTTCAAGTATGACAAACGTCATGTTGCTCCCATACTGGTTGGTCATCATCTCATCTTTGTTTCTCGAATCGCGTAACCAAGACAACTAGTACTCTTCAAAATCCAAACTTTAGAGTCATCGGGTCTGACTCATACGGATGATATTTCATTAGGTCGGTCTAAATAAACTCTTAGAGCACCCCCAAAAATATTTTTCATTGTGGTCGAGTCGGGTGCTATCCACACTTGCCTCATTTCATAATCTATAAGGAGATTCTTCAAACTTACCATGACCGGGTCATGCTTCAACTTTCCTCTTATCTTTGGGCTATTGAGCCTTTCTATCCATCTAACTGGGCGGTATCATAATACCCTTCAACCTTCTTCGGGCTAAGGGCTTACAAATAACCACCATTAATAATGATATTTTAGTAAATAAATCAACTGTTTTTTGTTTTAAAATTTCTCCAATGATTAATTTTCAAGTAAATATATTACAGCTGCCTTTAAAAATGTGTTTTTTCGTTATTATTTTAGCATCATTGATAAAAGAAGGTATTTAAAAATTTATCAAAAGACTCAAATGATAAAAATAATTTAAATTATAAAAGGATGAATGTGTGATTTTCGCTTTAAATTATTAATTATATATGTGTTATTACGACGAAGGATAAAAGAATAAAAAATCAACATTATTTGTAGTATAAGTTGGATAAACCTCGTAGTGAAGCAACATATTTAGGTTTCTTCTCCCGTAAAAGATTATATTTAAAATATATAATTAGAATATTATTAATATTATATTATACTGATTTAATATAATGAAAGGTTTTGTGAAGAAGAGTTAGCTCACTTGTTCAAAATACATGAATTAATTAATTTTTGGGTTTGCTTCTATTAAGTATGAATCTTATTTTCACTTCGTGTATGGTTTCATAGCCTTAGCCTATGCATCTTATTCTCTGTTTGATCATGGTTCTATCAACCTATAAGTTTTGTTCTCATAATCTTTGGGCCTAATTAACAGTGATCTACCAAACGAAAGATAGTTTTTATAAAGCGATAGATGGACTCATATTATCTTCTCTTTTATAATAATTAATATATATAAGAAAAAAAATTTACACCTACGTATAAAAAAATGTAATGGAATGTTTCCAAGATGCCTATCAAAGTAAAGAGGCATATAAAGAATTGTGTTTTAAACTTTAATGTTGGTGGAAGTGTAATGAATTTTCTTATCTTATTATTTGACACACACAAAGTGGTTCTTTATTTCCAAGTATAAGAGTATCGAAATAATAAAATAATCTGATAAGTCCTAGATTGATCAACATGGAACAGATTTAGTAAAATAAAATAATAATTCGAGTGAAAATAAAAAAGATTGAAGTGATTGACAATTTTATATTGAACTGCAACAATAAAGTAAAATATTAGGGTTAGGAGATCCACTTTTAATATTTTAAATTTAGAGAAATCCTACATGTTATAATATATAAATTGTCATTATTATCCTGTTAATTTATTTCAGTAATTAATTATGTCAAAACCTATAAAATCAGCCATAAAAGGCGGTGATAATATTTGTCTATAACAAATCAAGTTAGGTACTCAATTATGCCAAATATATCAAACCAGTCATATAAACAGTAACAAAGTTTGTCAATAATTAATCCAGATTTAAATATTAATCTTCATATCACAATTCATATATTATAATAAAAGTAATATTAATCTATATTTTCACATTAAGAGTTTCATCCTTTACCCCAGTATGGTGGAATTAGCTACTCATGCTTTGAATAAAAATACACATAATTTTATTACTCAAAGAAAAATAAATTACAACAAAGCTTGAAAAATAAAACACACACGAGGTAGGACCTTTCACAAGATCTCAGAGAGAATTCTATTGAGGAAAACTGAAGAAAATGAGGTGATGAGCACATATATTTATAGCAAGAGGTGTTCAACACCTCCTACATTTAGCAATTGTATTGCATTTATAATACAATGCAATTGTCAACTTATGGGCTAATATTTTTTTTTTCTTTTTTTTCTTTTTCTTGTTTTTGTCTTTAATAATTACATATAACACATGTTGAATTTTTTTCATCAATTTCGGCCTTGAAAACTTGAGAACTAGAAAATATTGTAAACATCAAAGTTGTATATATTTGAGTCTTCTTTCATCTGGAATCGGAATAACTTCAATCCGATATCAGAGTAAAAAGTTATGGCCAAAATACTAAAATTGTGTAAAGTTAGAATTTCCGAAATTGTACTCAGTTAGAACGCCCTTTAAAATTTATGGCCTCCAAAATCCAAATGCCACGTCCATTTTTCAGTTAAGCATACAAAGTATTATTTCACCTACATAAGAAATAAAAATCATAATAAAAATATATAAAACATAAATTTAATTATTATTTCACAAATATGCTAAATTAAGGGGATTAATGAAACTATAAGTGTAAAATAATTACTTTCTCATTATTAAATTCATATTTTTTTAATGTTCATCACACCTCCCAACCAGCTTATTACTAGTCCTTAGTAATTTAAACGAAGATAGTAATTATTTTATTTATTTCTAAATTATCAAATAAGTAAATTCTCATTTTTTTACCCTTCTTCCATACACCCATAAGAGAAAGTATCAATCTAAATATCTCGAATATTTTTCGAAACGGTTCTGGAAGATTTCTGAATTGAAGTTTAGAATTTAATACTGAATGATATTCGGAAATAAGACTTTATGTGTTGGAAAATAGGTTGAAATATTTTTAAATGATGTTTCGTCGTGTTGGAAAATGCGTGGTTTCAAGAACCGGTTGCGCAATTCTTATTTAAATCATTATACGTGTAAAAGTTTCTTGTTTCGGCTATAAAAATAGAGAACAAACTCCGATCGAGCTGCTTTTTGAACAATTGGACTCGTTTTTCCGAGACGAACAACTTTAGTGTTGAAAAGTTTTTGAAATTTACATCAAAAGACTTTCAAATATATGAATTTCCGTGAAAGCGCCATGGCAAAGACCTAACTACAATTTCGCATAGGTCAAAATATAAATTTCAAAAACTTTCTTATAAATGCCCTGAAGTTTTCCTTAATTACCAAAATGACATGACTTCTCAAAACACCCATATTCGACTCCTTCCCCTCAAAATGGTGTATTGGGTTTTTGGCTCGTCGGCCTACCGATGGCCCATAGGGCAGCGTCCAGTCCACCCGCGTCTAAAGGTGGCCGGCGACGGCCCTGAAACCGTCTGCGACGATGAGAAAGGGAAGAAGTGCACGCGCGAGAGGGTTTTATGATCCCGGTTCCTCACTTTGTTTCAAGGCCTTGAGCCACCCGCCAAATCGAAGCTCTCGGAGAGTACTACAAGTTGGCAGTGACAGATTTTCCGTTCCATGCATGGTTGTACGCGGAATTGAAAAGACAAAGAAATGGTGAATATTAACATCAAATGAACAGTAACTCTGATCGGAATTTCGTCGATTCCAGCGCATTCATGGGATCGTTTGGAATTTGTATATGCCCTCGAAATTTTGGTAAGACCTCCTAGTAAAAACTCGTAAATTTCAAATTTTCTGTTAAATGTTTGGATGTATCCAGTAGCTTCGTAGAATAGCATATAGGTTTGAATTTAATTGTTTGAGCATGAGTATATTCAAAATGTGTATTTGGTAGAATTCAGGTGAAAACGGAACAGATTGGATCGATCTGATAGGTTATGTACCAAGAATCAATACGCACTATTGTTGTGAGCATATCCAATGGATATACAATCAACAGTCTGTGGTCCTATTCTAACCTTCTTAGGTTTATGAACCATTACTTTGGCGAGACACCCCCACACTTTTAGATATTTATATGAAGGTACGTGACTTTTCCACAATTCATATGGTGTCTTGTCTAATCTTCTGTGAGGTAACTTATTCAGAACGTAGTTGGCAGAAAGCAAGGCTTCCCTCCACAGAACTTATCAGCATGGCATTCATCATTTCTTTCAACGTTCGATTTTTACATTCCGCAATCTCGTTTTGTTTAGGCGAATAAGGAGCAGTAGTTTCATGAATAATTCCATGATTGGAACAATATTCACCGAATAGTGACATATATTCACCTCTCCTATCACTCCTGATTCTTTTGATTTTCTTACCAAGTTAATTTTCAACTTCATTCTTATAGTGTATAAAGATATCAATAGCTTCATCTTTACTCCTCAACAAATACACATAACAGAATCTTGTGTCATCATCGATAAAAGTTACAAAGTACTTTTCATTGTCTCTTATTTGCACATTATTCAAATCACAAATATCGATTTGTATAAGTTCCAAAGGTTCATAACTTCGTTCTATGGAGTGAAATGAAACTCTATTCATTTTTGCTTCAACACATGCTTCAAATTTATGTTGGTTATTTATTGTAAATTTAGGTATAAGATCCATGTTAATTAATTTACACATTGTATCATAATTAACATGCACCAACCTACCATGCCAAATATTTTGTTGACTTAGTAATATAAGCGGAAGATGTAGCTTTATTATTATTTGTATTGTGTCGATTGACAGTCATTACATTGAACTTGAAAAGACCCTCAATGAGGTATCCTTTTCCTATATAAACATCATTTTTGGATAGTACAAACTTGTTAGAAATAAATACAAGCTTAAAACCATTCTTGCTAAGGAGTGAGCCTGAAATCAAGTTCTTCCGAATATCAGGAACATGCAAAAAATTCTTCAATGTAAGCTCCTTCCCGGATGTCATCTTTAGAACCATTGTGCCTTGTCTAATTACGCTAGAGGTCGACGGGTTTCCCATAGTCAGGTGATCGCCATCATCGACCTTCTGATATTAAGATGTAACATCCCCCTCCAAGAGATGCTACCGGCAGGGAATAGGTTGTACTATCGCTCTGAGCCTCTGACTTTCTAACTATAAACAACACTGATACTATTTTCTCAAACATAAACTCATATATGGGACCATTTCCTAAATCCACGATATAAAATACAAAACAATACACACAATTGAATACTCAAAATCACATTTCTTAACAACTCTATACATGAATACTTATAACACAACTGTAATATATAAATATATGGTACTTGACTTTGCTTGACTTGACTGAACTATATATCAGACTTGACTTGGTGGAACCAATATCCTAGTGACTGTCACCAATATTCATCCTCTCGAGCTCGTCCTCCGGGTAACCTGCAAAATAAGGAAACTAGAAGTGGGGGGATTAGATCATTTGAACGACCTAGTGAGTGGACAGTTTTAAACGAAAATTGAAATACTTATAAAAATGTTCATTTTCTATAATCGAAAATATTTCTAGAAAAACTGAACCTTTCTGAAAGCTCTTTTCAAATCTCTTTTTCTGAAACTTTTTCTGGAAACTTCTTTCTTTCTGAAAACAACTCATTTTCATAAATCTGTTTCTCTGGAAAACTTTCATTAAACTAGTCTTTCTGAAAATCACATCTCTGAAAATCTTATTTCTGAAAATCTATCTTTGAAAACCTATTTTCTGAAAGTCTGTATCTTAATGTCAGCTGAAAAACCTGATACATGGGGGCGTTACGTATCACCGTCCCCCCATACGCCTAACTAGAGCCAGGTGTGCAAATCCATGACATTGGGGCATTACGTATCATCGTCCCCCAATACATGCCACTATCATATCCCTGAAACTAAGGTTTATGGGCGTTACATATCGTCGTCCCATAGCCCTGAAATCTTGTGGTCTTGGGACGTTACGTATCGTCGTCCCCAAGCCATAAATCTAGAGCCGTGGGTACGGATCTATGCTACCCTCCAGACTCTAAATTTAGGATATAGGGGCATCTATCATCCCTAGTCATGTACTACGTGTGCACACGATATCTGTAACCGTCAATTCTATATCTAAGTCAAGTTACATACTAAGGTGGGTTTTCCCCCATGCCTCCAAATCATAAAACTCAAGTTTTTTGAAAACAATCTTTCTAAAACATCATCAATCATAAAATAACTGAAATCAGACTTTTCTTAATGCCCTATGTGCTTTTAAAAGTAAGTCTAATATAAAAAAACAACTTAAATGAAATCAGTTGAGAAAATGGTCCACTCACGGATTCGGAATCTGGCTGGTACTGTACCACTTCGTTGAAGGGAATTACGGTTCCTGTCAATAATCTATAATTGATAAACTTAATTAGTATACCAGTCATGAATTATTCTTGCAATAAAATGTAATGTGTGTATATGCATTGATACGAACCTCTATGGTGGCTTCTAATATCCTAAGATGAAATTGGTGTTGGGGATATCAAGTATAGGTGCAATTTTGAAATATTCAATGAAATACTATATTCTATTATGAGTGTATAGGAAAAAAGCGGGGCTGAATCAGAGTCCGTAAGCTCAAGAACGAGAGAAAACAAAATCAGTGCGCGCGAGCAGACTCCTTTTTTTCATTTACTTTTCAAAATACTTTTCCTTTAGCTCTCTTTCTAGAGAGCTAAAAGAATTAGGGTATATTACCCTAATTACTTCAAACTCTCCTAAACACTTCAAAAACACCCAAAATTAATTTTTAACTTCAAAACCAACATCAACACATGTTATAGAATACAAATCAAGTTATTCAAAATTTAAATATTTTTACAAAAATTTAAATTTATTTTGGACACTGACCCAATGGAGTCACGACGCTCACTTAGGTGGTTGAGACAGTGTGCATCTGATGATTCTGTGTCGCAACGCTAGGGTCTGAGTGTCGTCACTCCCACGTGCATCGCGATGCTAGGGTCTGAGCGTTGTGACTCCCATGTGCGTCGCGATGCTAAGGGCTGAGCGTCACGACGTCCACCAAATAGAGACGAGGCAGTGAGCTTCATGCACTTTCCGCGTCGCGATGCTACTCCTATAGCGTCGTGACGCTCACATTCCAGAACCAAATTAGGGGAAATTTTCCCATATGTGTCACGATGCCGGGGTCGCGCGTCGCGACGCTGACCTGAATTCAGGACCCAACTTAAATCTTTATCTTCTCTCTCAACTTCTACAATATTACTCAAGCAATAACAATAATAAGTATCCAAAATATCATTAATATCACCCTGAACATCATCTCATATCCATTCAATAGACTCCTCTTAATTTCATACCCAAAGATGTAACAAATTGGGGTTTCTCACAATTACCATTCTCTTAATACAATAATCATTCAATCATCATCAAACTCAAGCCAACAACATACTACAATTATCAAATCATCAAAACTCAATGTATCATAATTTGGGTAACGTTTTTCCATATCTTGAATCAAATTCTTCCTTCACAACTAGAGCCTCGCTCCCTTTTCTTATTTCTAAGCTTGATTTGGGTTGGATTCTCTCCATTCTCTTACCAATTTCTTGTGATCTTGCAAATCTCCCTCTTTTTCTTCTCCTTCTTCTTCCTTTACTTTTTATTCTTTCTCCAAATCTTGGGGGTGTTTGTAATTGATATAATTGGAGAAAAATTTAGAAATTTTGATAAACTTTGAGAATTTTCTAGAGTGGTCCTCGGGTACTATTCATCCGAATATTTGAGTTATATTTTTGACCTGCATCTGGTTCAAATTTGGAAAAATATTCAACTTAGACGTTGTAGGTCTCGATCTTAGCTTTTCGACGTTATAAAGTTCATAAAAATTAGAGATTGTATGAAAAAGATACGGCCTAAATGTCATGGGCTGTCCAGAGTGAAATATCGTACAATTTCGAATCGGGATTGCGAAGAATTTTTCGATTGTCCCCAAAGTCATTTCATGAGTGTATATATTTTCAAACATAACTTCTATCATGTATCACGTTTCCCACGATGTAATGGTAGTCAAGATCACTGGATGTTATAAATTCGCCCCTTAAATAGGATTCATCCTCAAATCTTCGTCTGAGGTCCAACTTCCGGGTCCATCTTAGTTTTAAGATATCTGGTCTCTACTACTTCCATCTTCCTTTACTTGCTTTCTTCTATTCTGCTCAAGAACTCAATACTAAGACTCATGAGAATCTCTTATCCTGGTATTCACTATTTGATTCGTATGGCTGAAAGCTTAACCCTTTGAAAATCCTTTTGGAATCTTTCTTTCTCGTGTGGAAACAAGGCCGTATACTATATCTTGTCTTAATAGAGGTGTAAATCCTTCACGAAACACTTTATACATAAATTCATCTATTCCTCATTCAACATTTTATGACATCCAATAGATGTACTAGAAGTCCTCAACCTCTATAGTCTGAACTTAAGTTTCCTTCGAACTGGTGCCCAAGTGAATTACTTCTTCCTATCTGATACTTTATGACTGTATTTTACTTTATTTCCTTCTTTTCTTTAGGGATTTAATACTCCTTAAGACTTCCTAAATGACCGATCACCTGATTATTGCTTCCACCCAATATACTCAATTTGTAAGATCCTGACCGAATTGATGCACTTGTTGTAGTACAATCGTATGCATAATTATTCCAATTGAATCCTTGATCAGTAATAATAATAATAGCTAGTCTTTATGGGGATTTATACCAATTTGATACATTCGTAACAAAATTGCATTGATATCATGTGACTTTACTGAATATGCATCTGAATTCTTCACAGTTAGTGATTCCACTTCTCCAAGGATACCAAAGTTTCCTAACGTTAATTCTAATAGCATTAGCTACTCAATTCTTTATTTCCTCTTTGGTAAGTTTTAATTGCTTATTGACTTCACCCTTTAAGTTCTTGTAACTCTGCTTATCTGCGTGGCTTAAGACTTCTTGGATCCTGATCAAACTGCTAATGCACTTTTAACTTACTGTTATTGTTTACTGATGCCTCTAATATTCAGGATACAAAGTACCTATATTAGTCTTAAGCGTACGTACACTTTGTGTTTTAAACCGTATTTCTTACAATTAAATTGGATGCTAACGATTCTTTTCTGTGTATTGTTCATACCTTTTTCGTAATTTTCAAATTATAACTAGAATCATTCTGGTTAACAACCATTTTTCTCTAATTTGATTTCTTTGCCTAATTGTACTCTAAGATGTCCCACTACTACTTATTCTCATAATCATATTATGTTAGGTATTGTCCCGATCTAGATAAAATTCATAAGTGATGAGCGGAAAATATATCAATATTTACTGCCCCTTTGACCTAATATTTTGTTTAGTTTCTCGAGTTTTATGAACATTTTGATGTGTTTTGTGTTATTTTACAGATAAATAAAGTTTTGGGACTCAATGGAATCAATTTGGGGCTAAAACGATGGAAAATATATGAAAAATGGTCAAATGGAAAAATTACTATTCTCATGTCGCGACGCGCAGGACCTGTGCGTCGCGACGCGGCCTCAATTATTCAGCTGCCGACACGCATCGAGACTCAGAGCACCCTACGCGTCGCAACGCATATCGGATTTTTTGCCTATTAATTGAAGCTGATTTCATTTTCCATTTTCATAATTTTCTTAAGGTTCTTAATAAGGAATTAAGGATTGTATCTTGTTTGTATTTATTTTTAGTATTATAATTATGTATTTTTATTTTTAGTAGTAATAATAGTTTGTTTGTTCTATCTTTCTTTTATGTTTTGTAGTTAATTTCTGCTAGGGGAAGGGTGAAACTTTTATTATGATAATTTAGATTAATCTCCCTTATATTATAATATATAAATTATCTTAAAACCTGACTTAATTGGATACCGCCTTTATGGTCGGTTGGACTTAATTAAATTAATTTTAACCTGATTTAATTGGAAATCGTCTTTATGATCGGTTGGAATTAATTAAAATATGACTTAATCAGGATACCGCCTATATGGTTGGTTGGTAATTTAATGAAAATTTATATATTATAATAAGGGAGATTTCTAGATTTGAAATATTAAAGGTGGATCCCCTAACCCCAGTTTTCTGAGGCCTGTTGTCCATCCCAACAACTATCCATGGATGTCAGAGCCAAGCAACACAATATTTGCTCAACCATTTCTGAGATGTGAGATATGTGATGGTAACCACCAGAGCGATCAATGCATGAACCACTACAATTCAGGGTGGCAGAGCTATCAGAGACCTTCATATACAGAACCAACATATTTCACTGAATCATATTTTCGATCTTATCCATCACCAACCTATTATTTTCCTCAATAACCAGAACCATCAGAGAAAGATCAGGTGATTGACATGCTCAAAGATGGGCTCAAGAAACAAGACGAAAAGTTGGATGCAATCTATCAGAGTCAAGTGGCAAATGCAGTAACTATACAGAGAATGACTACCAAATTTGATTTTTCGGCATCCATACAAAGAATGATAGATCAAGTGAGATAATTAATAGAAAATCAGAGCTACATACCTCACGGAACATTTTCAGATGACACTGATGAAGCCTTCGAGTACCAAGATTTTCATGATGACACCTTAACTGGTGAGGAGGCTAAGGTAGAGGTATCAGATTAGGAGCCCGAACAAACATAATCTCAATTTTATCTGGATAATTATCTGGTTACTGATTGCAATTGTGGAGAGAAACAAGAAAAAGAGCTGCCCATACCATCCACACCAACAAATACACTTGGAGCATGGGCTGCGTAGATATCAGATGAAGAGTTGAACAAGAAAATGCTAAAATACATCTATGTAGAAAAAATAGAGTAAGATATAGAACATAAGGAAGAGCAAGTGTCAGACCATGTTGAAAATTTCGTGACACCAGAGGAACCATCACAACATTGGGGAGTACACATCAAGGACACCACCCAGAAGCTTGACAAAATGTCACTCCCATTCAAAGTCAAGCACCATACGAGACCTTCTGAATCATTTTCATTTCTTTCAAGAACCACTGGTGCGATAAAGTTCAAGAAGGTGGCACGAGCATTGAATGAGACAAAAAAATTTTGGCCACCTTACTGTAGGAATAGACCCTTCAAAGCAACACACATGGCATTGTCATCTCCATTAAATCAAAAACCACGCTGAAACCTCCTTGATGGATGGTCTTCAGTCAAGTCTGGCTGAAGACGTAAAATTTAGCACTAGCAATGTGGCAACCCATGCAAATTTTTATTTAATTATTTTTTATTGTTCGTATTTTGTGTACACATGTTGTAGAATTTTTTAATTTGTGTGTTATTTTTGCAGGGAAAAACACAAACGGAGCACTTAAAGCAGAGCGAGCTAGTAAAAATGGGGTTATCACGGAATAATATTTGACAAAATCAAGAAGATAAAAAAATTCGATTCATCAGAGATGGTAGAGTAAGGAGTTAACTCTTGTGACGCGTCTTTGTGGATATGTTTGCCGAAGGATTCGTATTTTACAAAAAAAAAAACAAAAACAAAAAACTCGTCGCTACTTGGAAATTTCGCTCGTCGCCTAACACGTGAAAATCCCCAAATTTTTAGGGTTGCGCATCACAACGCGCATCATTATGTACGCGATTTCATAACTAAAACCAGTAGCCACCACTCATTTTTCTCTTAAAATCCTTCTCATTTTCTCCCAATCTCTCTTGTCCCTCAACTTGTCCCTCACCCAAGCTCATCAAATCACTCTCAATCTCACTAAACATAAAAACCCATCCACCAATTCGCGCCCATACTCTTCCATTTTCGCGTGGAAATTTCCAAATGGGAGAATAAAAATGCATTCCCCCATTATGTGTACGTAATCATCTAGGTTTTGGGAAACAACTCGTGAATCTCAGGTTCTATCTTTCTATTTCATTTTTTATTATTTATTTTATTAATTTTTACTTTTCTGAGTTGTGACTGTGAAAAACATTATTCTGTTTGTTGAATTTGTGTAGTATTGGGGGCGAAGGATATTTTGTGATTTTTGTTGAAGTGTTAGTTTAGGGTGATAATTGGAATTACTTGGAAATTATGGGAGGTTCTGTCGAAATTTTTGTAAAAATTTAAAATTGAAAATGGCCCCAAAGAGATCGCAAACCTCAGCGGCTTCTGGATCATGTTACGATGCCATAAAATTTGTGTCGGCAGTCGCTGAGCGTCGTTATGAAAAGGGGATGGGACAAAAAGTCACGATTATGGAGAGAGGTATTGATATAAACCTCGGGCAGTTCCCCCAAATTGACAGTATTATCACCACCCGGCACTGGCATAAGCTTTGCCAACAGCCTACCCCAGCCTGCATACCCGTAGTCCGTGAGTCTTACGCCAATGCTTACAAGCATCAGGCGTACCAGGTGTTAGTTAGAGGGAAACAAGTGATGTTTGATAGATCTATTGTTAACCAGTATTATGGGTTACCTGATATGGAGATATATGAATACACTGCAGTGATAGAGCATCTAGATATGGCTCATATAACACAAACACTTTACATCCCCGATGTTGTTTGGGACATGAGCAGCAATGGGGAATATGTGAAGATGAGCTCTAGGTACCTCAAGCCAGATGTTAGGGTTTGGTTTCATTTCCTAACTCGCACACTGCTGTCAGGCACCCACATTACCAATGTCACCAAGGAACGGATGATCCTGTTGTACTCTCTGTTGGAGGGACATACTACTGATATATGAGGGCTAATATCAACCAATATCGTTCGAACGGCACATTCTGCTCAAACTGGCCTGTTGTACTACAGCTTGATCCTAAACCTATGCATGTTGGCCCAGGTGCCCGTCGATCCTAGGGAAGAAATGATGCAGCCCATCACTACATTGACCACTAGAATAATTCAACAACTCCAAGCATAGAGGCCAGCTCAGGCCGGCTCTTCCTCCACACCTGCAGCACTGCAACAGCAACCTTAACCCATTCGGAGATCATCGCAGCCAGGCTCCATGTCACAGTGCTTAGATCGAATGGAATCTCGTATTGACTTCATAGTACAAGACAGTATGGCCACGAGGTAATTGCTTCAAAAAATGGCTCGCCATCTCAACATGACTGATGAATAGATTCTTGTATTCCCCGACCTTCTAGACGATGTCAGCGAGGATGACGACGGGGCAGAGGCATGACTCGCCACGGTAGTGTTGTTCCCTTCTTTTTATTTTATTTTCTAACATATTGGGGACAATGTTAGGTTTAGGTTTGGGGTGAAGTTGTTTATTTTTATTTGTCTTCTCCGTTATTTTTTCTTTCCTGCATTTTTTTCTTCCATGCATGTCGTGTGTCTTGCGTGTCTTACATATTTTGCGTGTTTTAATTTTTTTTCATGCTTTATTCAAAAAAAAATATAGAGTCTAATGATGAGATTGTTTGTCTTAGTAAAAAGTTCTTGGAAACGATAAATGCTAATTTCACTTTTATCCTGGACTTTGAGCCTAATATCTAGGTCAGACTCATATGCACTTAAAAAAACAGTTTTGTAGTAGTTAGATAATAAGAAATTGACAAAGTGACTAGTTAAAATAATCGGAGGTTGATGATTGACAGTTTACCTGAATATCTATTTCTCTCTATATTTATTTATGATGTGTTGTATGATGATTAAAAAAATAAAAATAAAAAATAAAAATAAATGAATAAAAACTGACCAAGCCTTTACAAAGTAACCCGGCGTCTTGCCTGGCCAGCGGTGAATGTTCGCGTCAAACGGTACAGCTTGAGTTAGTTAATAAATAAGTTATTACTTAGTAACCGCACATCTTGCCTCAGTAAGCAGTGATTGTTCACGTCAAACGGTAAAGCTTGAAAAAAAAATCTCACACCACACTTTGCGCATATAGAAACAGCAAAACAATTTTTAGATAACAGGTTGGTTTGACCCATTAACTACCGAAAATTGAGACAAACTCACCTAGTTAATAACTTAGAATCAAAGCTGTTTGCAGAGCTATTCACACACACACTTAGAGTCTGATTTAGATACTTTGTTCAAAGGAATGGATTTTAGTTGTGGTATGCATTTTGAAGGTTCCTTCAACTTTGTTGCTAGACATTCTTTAAGGACAATGTATAAATAGCTATTATTTTCTTTTATTCTTTCTTTTGTTTTGTTTTTATGTGTGATTGCATGTGCATATAATTGACGTTTATAGGTATCGTCGCTGTAAGCCTTCACGAGACTATAACCCGTCCACTAGGGACACATAGGGGTTTAAAGGCTTGTTGCATACGCTAAATGCAACCGTGATCCCTACGAATGTGGCTTAGTTTAATTTATTTTTAGTTTTTTATTTCATATTTTTTTGTTTGTTTTGCTCGAGGACTAGCAAAATGTTAGGTTTGGAGGTGTGATCAGCGGAAAATATATCAATATTTACCGTCCCTTTGACCTAATATTTTGTTTAGTTTCTCAGATTTTATGAATATTTTGATGTGTTTTGTATTATTTTACAGATAAATAAAGTTTTGGGACTCAAAGGAATCAACTTGGGGCTAAAACGACGGAAAACGGATGAAAATTGGCAAAATGGAAAAATTATTGTTCCCGCGCCGTGACGCCAGGACCTCTGCGTCACGACGCGATTTCAATTATTCAGATGCCGACACGCATCATTGCTTGAGACATCACTGTAGCATGCGTCGCGACGCGCAACCTTCTCTGCGTCATGACGCGCATCAATAATTCAGCTGCAGACAGCCGCCATTTACTATGCACTCGTCGCGACTTAGAGCACCCTACGCTTCGCGACGCAGATCGGATTTTTTTCCTATAAATTGAAGCTTCTTTCATTTTCCATTTTCATACTTTCCTTAAGGTTCTTAATAAGAATTTAAGGATTGCATCTTGTTTGTATTTATTTTTAGTATTCTAATTATGTATTTTTATTTTTAGTAGTAATAATAGTTTGTTTGTTTTATCTTTCTTTTATGTTTTGTAGTTAATTTCCGCTGGGGGAATGGTGAAACTTTTATTATGATAATTTAGATTAATCTCCCTTATATTATAATATATAAATTATCTTAAAACCTGACTTAATTGGATACCGTATTTATGGTCGGTTGGAATTAATTAAAATATGTCTTAATCAGGATATTGCATATATGATCGGTTGGTAATATAATGAAAATTTATATATTATAATAAGAGAGATTTCTAGATTTGAAATATTAAAGGTGGATCATCTAACCCCCAACATTTTATTTTTAATCTAGGGAAGTGATGAAGCACAATATTCACAAGTTAATAATTGATTTAATTATATTATATGTGATACATTGGCTTGTTTATTGAATCTTAAGCTTAATGCTTCTTGTTGCCTGATCACCAATAAGATTGATGTGGTAAACTTAAAATGAACTTGGAAAATGGATTTTAGGCTTCAGCCTTAGATTCAATAGCTCACGATCTCACATCTTAGAGATTTCCTTCCATGATAGGAATTTACCTGTCGGGCGTGGGTAGCCATAATTGAAACCTGACCTTAATGAATTCGGGTAACTTAGTTAACATAGTAATATAGTTAATTGGGTTACTTTGGGTGTTTTCATTCGACCATCGGAAGAGGCTTATGCATATTTTCGTGTTCCAGGTTAACAATTAATATATTACACATGTATTGGAGAATCAATTCATCATTAGAATAATATTGGGCGGATTCACAACCCTAAATGTTTTCTTTATTATTAATTTCCTTTGTTTTATTTTATATTTTATTTATTTATTTTTATCAAATCCAACTTCAACCAACGAACAATCATTTCCAACCTCAATTAGATACCTGTAAACATTTAGCATCAATTATTAATAACAATAGTAGAAATTAAGTCCTCGTGGGATCGATATTTTTATACTACTTGAGCGATACGTGCTTTTGTGTAACGTGTGTGATTTCACCGATCAATAAGCTTAGTCTCCTTAGTCCTTTTTTATGCTATAAATTTGTCTCAAGTGACCTTAAGTCTCAACTTCTTGGTCCTTGATATCTTTCCTACAATCTATCTTTAATAGAACTTTGGTCTTATACTAGTATTTAAAGGCTCGCTTCTATGTCTTCACATTCTGCTCTGCCGCTATGTTCTCTACCTAAAACTTATGTGGTCTATGTCTTTGTCTCCTTATCCGAAAGATATCGTCTTGTATATCGTTATTACTTAACTACTACTTTCTCCCTTCATCATTTCATCTAGACAGCTTCTCCCTTAAATCCTCTACTTAGAGCTATTTTCCTCTTTTATCTTGCTGTTGTACTAAGTCTGAAGGTTTTATGTTTCGGTCTTCTTTCATTACTCATTTACTTGTTTTTGGAAATATATGGAAGCGATTATCGAGGTTCATCCTTGCTGTTGTTGTATAACGAGGGTTGGGAGGGTGGTTTTCGGTCCTAAATCCTTTTTAGTTGATCTCATTAGTTACCCGTGTTGTATTTGCACGTGCTGCTCATCTATAAGCCTAAGACTCCCACGTTTGATGGTGTTGGCTTCCATACTAAGGTACTTATGTTAGGTACTATCTGAATTTTCTCCTTCAGCTATACTCCTGATTATCTTACATTTGTTAATCTTACTACCTTTTTACTGAGAACTTTTTAATGATCACTCTCTCTCAAAGTCCTATTATACTCTCTTTGTTATTCCTTCTTACGACGTTTGCCATGTTACTTAAATTTCCTCCTACCTCAGTTTCTTGAACTCCTTACGTCTTTACTCCTTTGGGAACTCCCTCGACTTTGATTGCTTATGGCATCTCCACCAAAACATTTGGTTCAAGTGCTATTCCTACTAGTTATTCCATCCCAATGCAATGAGGCTCTTTATAAATCATATACTACATCCCTGAGAATCACTCTCTCTGGTTCCTTCGTTCTTTTGAAACTTTACTCCCTTAAGGGATTCCAGTTCAACGATGACTTCAAGATATGGCTTGACTTACTATGGCTTCAAACTATTCTATCTCATTTAGAATATTTCCATCATATGATTCCTATCTATGTTCTGTTGAACTTTCGTCTCGTGATCCGTCTATTCTGTCAAATATGCTTCTTTACGTCCATGTTTTTATCATATATATCATGAGGATCATACGGCCGGATATATAACATGTTTGGTTGGACATAATACATATCAGGCCAGACATTATTTGTAGATCAGATAGTAAACAACATGAGATCAGACAGTAAACAACATGAGATGGATATTAATCATATCTTAAATAGTATATGCATATCATATATTAAACAGTAAAACAAACAACTGAACATGTGTAAAGGGATAATGGCGATTAACATAAGAATAACTAAGCACACTGTAAAATTTCAGAAAGTAGTGAGCATGGCTGGATATATCTATACTCGACTAGATGTGTGTTCATGTCTGACCGGACTAGTATACGTCCGGTCAGAGATAATGTGTCAAAATCAAAATCTCCAATGCGAATAAATATTAAAAATGATGTCATCGAGTCGTACCTTTTTCAATGTAGCTAGGCTTTGAAGACACTTCTGATCGTTGGGTCTCTACTAGATTCATACCAGAACGTACGGAACTCCAATGGGAAGTAGGTGTTTAATATTTTTTTCTAAGGGTTTTATCTCATTTTCAAGCTTATAGCCTCTTCTCCAAAATAAACTCTCAAACACTCCAAAAAAGACCCCATTTTATAGTGAGAGGATCTGAGGATAGAAATGAGAAAAAAATCCCTCACCCTCATCCAACTTGTCCCGAGTGATTTGCAATCAAGACATCAAACACAGCCCGAACCATGTCTGGTCGGATTTATGGTTTGGGATGTATCTCTGATCAAATGTAATCAAGCTTGTGACTCTAGGAAATTTAATTTAGCATAAGTGTTGACACCTCGATAGATGTTCGGTCGGCTAAATAAATTGAATTATATATCTGGCCGGAGACAATCAGATCCCTAAACTTTAGTAATTGATAAACTACTCATTCATTGACATATGTATCATGTCCGACTGGCTTTAAGGTATTCGGATCATGTCCAGTCGGATATTTTGGCTAAGAATAAGGTAGGCCGGACATAAGTGATGTCCGATCAGTTTTTGGTTGTGTTCCCTAGAGTTCATTTCCTTCCCGGTGTTCATCCTTATAGTTTCCCCAACTTTTAGAGAGTGTCCCAGTAAGAGACTCATAATCGGATTATGTATAAAAATACAGTGTCTACACCCAAATGCTCAATAAATACACTTCATATTACATGATTCTCTAGGTTCAGATATGTTTGTCATATAGAATAATTCTATATGTACGTGGATCATCCACCTTCAAAATGCGACGATCACAAATGAACTTCGTTGAACCTTACAAGTCGAGGTCATTGTATACCATATAATCTTTACATCATCAGATATCCAAGTTGAATGAGGAGACATAGATAAGACCATCTAGTCTCATGTATGCCCAACTTATTGTTGAGGTTGGTACGCTGAGCGCTAATCCATATCATATTTATGACATGTTCATGAATACAAACAATCATTTTTTCCATAATATTACCTATTTAATGGTAGCACCTCTTGTCTTTTATATACATATTCGATCTAATTTAATTTATATTGAAATTAATTTTGAGGTTTAGTGATGTGTATATTAGATAATGACCTAAGAATATACAAGTAATCACACATTACAAGGAGGCTTGTAATTGATATTGAGAGGTGTCACTACTTGTGGTATATTCTAAAATAAAGTTCATAGTCAAGATTTGCAGACACAGGTCGGTTAATAAAATCCGTTGAGATTAGTACATGTCGTATATCGAGACGTAGTCCGATGATTTATCCCAATGAACCATGAGTCTTAGAAGATTCCTATAGACATGTAGGTATTTTTTTTTGATGAGTAATGAACGACTCACCGGAAGTATTCATAATAGATGACACACCAACATCAATAGGAATCTTCTCGAATCGAGTAACATATCTAGTTTTTTGACTTGAGACACCACTGTAGATTTATTATTGATCCTCCGTACCTTGAAAATAAACACGTCACCGGTCAATCTAGACCATACATTTGCTTGTTCGTTGGGTGTGAACCGATGCTCATGATATCCTGTAATATCTCCATATAAGATCTGTAAGTTATATGTGCAGGATTCGGGTGTCCATTTCGTGATCTTTAAAATCGGTAGTTGTGGTACATGTTGAATGGAGTTCCGAATGTTGATTGAGAGATCACGAATATATTGCGACACATATATGAATTGTACATTATGGAGATCTGACATTTTTATCTATATATCTGGTATAATTCAGATAGTTCATGAGATAGGGACTATACAGTATGCCTAAACCCCGACTTGTTTGGTTCAGTGTGATTTTTTGTGGTCATCATAATTTACGAGTGGTTGAATTATAGACACGGAATGTGTTTTCGTATCAGATAAATCTAAACCTAGAGATTCTCACTAATAAAACATACTCGTAGAGCACTATGATAATTAATTACGAATAATACGAATTATTCATAAATTTACACATGTCGAGGTATTTTTATATGTAATGCGTATATGTATATGATACATAATTTGATTAGATACACATTATGCCCAATTGAATTTTGACACTTGTCAATAAATATTTTTTTAATTAATTTAATAATTATTCATTTTAGAATATTCTTGGAATATTCCAAACTTATAAGATAAGCTTGAATCTTGGAAAAATAATAACCATACATTTGTAATATTTTTGGCATTATTTTGACAAAGCTTTTTTAATTTGTTATAATGACCGAAATACTCCTCCATTCTATATATACCATAATTTCGGACATATGATAGTTTTAATAGCTTGAAATTTTTTTCGATGGTTTTCTTATTGAGAGAGAGATATAGAGAAAGAGAGAGCAAAATTAGGATTTTATTAGGGTTTGATCAATACACCAAAATTAAAGCAGGTGGAAGAACAATTGGGAGCAACCAAAACTTAAATCGGAGAAATTAAGGTAATTTCTAATTATATTTGGTTGAAATTATTTTTTATGTTTCCAATTGATTATATTTGATATAATTGAGCTTCTATTATTTTCAATGATAATTGATGAGTTAGAAACCCTAATAGGATGCCTAATTATTTGCATGTGTAAATTAATTAGGCTAATTAGTATAATTGGGCTTAATGACATCAAATTTTCATTCTAGAGTTGCTTAAGCCACTCCTGAGTAATCTAAAATTGTTCTTAAGTTGCTTTGTGGTGGTTGACTCTCAATTGGTAATTAGGGATTTGGATTTGCATGATTTTGAATTAATTAGGTGATTAATTTGATTAATTATATAATTAATTCAATTATAACTTGATTTGTGAAATTGAGATGTTGTAGATGAAATTGAGTGTGTTATAATAAGTAGAAAAAAATTCTTGAAATTTTTGGAATTATTCCGGAAATATTTTGAGAATTTTACGTAAAAATCGCATTATAGGCGAAATTCTAATTTATTGTAATTACGATTATTTGGTTACTACAACTATAGCAATGCGTATGAAGTGTAGATAAATTTTCAAAAATTATTATGGAAGCGTTTTGGGAATTTTCGGCGAAATTCACACGAGGCAAAAATGGTAATTTGCTAAAGTTACGATAATCAACCACTACTACAGTGAAAATATCATTATAGCACTGGTTGGTCTGATTCCACGACTGAACCGTTTGTCTGATTATCCAGATCGGCAGATTCGGTGAATTGTTAAATCAGTTAATGTATAACCACGAAAAGTATTTTAAAAAATTGTGTCTCGCGTTTTTATACGTAATCACTCCCAATATTTGATATTAATAAATGATTACAACGAAATAAGGAAAAATTAGAGGTATATGATACCGTTAATTTATCCGGATTAAAAATACTTTAAAGGTCGATTTCGCCCGCCGACGTGCTTCCACTGCATTTTCCCCTACACTTACCCATATCAACATACTTGTATTCCCATATAATCATTAGAGAACACATTCTCTAATATTATTATAACCAACGTAAAACTATTTTTGAGGTTAACTCCGACCGAAAATTTAGAGAATACATTCTCGAAGATCTATATATTTATCTCTCTCACAAAGAGATGACAGATTCTATCCGATACGTACATGTTAACATTTGCATTAGTTATAAAAAGTTTCTATCATACATGACAACAAAGTGTGGAGGATCACACATAACCGTAGTGGCATATTAAGTTAAAAGACTATATATACTACTCGACTCGAGAATACATGCTACTGATGGTTATGTGAGTTGATCTATTAGGATTCTTCTATGAGTCATTCATTACTCATCCATAATGAATATCTACATGTTTATACGAGCTCCCTAAGCTCATAGCTCATTGAGATAAACCATCAAGATCATATCCTGATATACAACATGTATCAATCTCGTGGAATTACCACCCGTGTCAGTAAATCATCGACTATGAATTTTATTTAAGAATATATCATATAGAGATATTTCTTAATGTCAATTATGTAACATCCCCAATTCGGAGATGCTACCGGCAAGGAATATACCGTTCTATTTCCCCGAGCCTTTGACTTTCTGAAAATATTAAACTCAGTTCATGTATAAACTCATGCACAGGACCGTTGCCCAACTCAACATCATAAATACATAATACTTTTCAATCTAAATACTCGAATTCATTACACATCCCAACTTTAGTAATGAACACTTATAACTCTTTACATGCATATTCTTTACTAAACAAACTATATGCTACATGACATTCTCTGACACTGTTTGAACTGAACTTTGACTCGACCTGGTGGACCAAACCCTCTAGTGACAGTATCCATCCTCTCGAGCTCATCCTCTGAGAATACCTGTAAAATAGAGAAACTATGAGTGGGGGGTTAGACTGTTTGAACGATCTAAGTGAGTGGACAATTTAAAACGAAAACTGAAATATTATTATGAAAAATGCTTGGTTCTAAAACTAAAGTCCTCCCAGGAAACAATCTTATATGAAAAATCTTTTCTTGTCTGAAAATCTAAACTCTTTTTTCTGAAAATCTTGTCTGAAAACTCTTTTTTAAAACTTATCTTTTCTGAAAGTCTCTTATAAATCTGTTGTTTTGAAAACTTTCCTTTTTAGAAAACTTCTATCTATAAACTATCTCTGAAATATGTATCTGAAAATTGTTTCTGAAAACTGATATATGTCTCTGAAAACCTGACTTATGGGGGCGTTACGTCTCATCGTCAACCCATACGTCTAACTAGAGCCAAGAGTGCAAATCCATGACATTGGGGCGTTACGTATCGTCGTCCCCCAAAGCATGCCACTAACATGTCTCTGAAACTAGTGGTCTTGGGGCGTTACGTGTCGCCGTCCCCCAAGCCACAGAATTAGAACTGGAGGTGCGAATCTATTTTACCCTTCAAGCTCTAAATATAGGATTTAGGGGCATATGTCATCCCTAGTCCTGAACTAGGATCTGGGGGTGTTACATATAACTGTCCCCCTCACTCCTCTACATGTGCACATCTTCTTTCCGTCAATTCTATATCTGAATCAAGTTACATACTGAGGTGGGTTTTTCCTCCATGTCTTGAAAACATAATAAACATGCTTTGAAAATATTTCTTTCTAAAATATCATCAAATGTAAAGTAACTGAAATCAGACTTTGGCTATCGTCCTATATGCTTTTAAATGTAAGTCTTACATTAAAACATTTAAAAGAAAAGCAACTCAGGAAAAGAGGTCTACTCACTGGTTTGAAATTTGGCCGGTGCTATGCCACTCATCGAAGGGAATTGCGGTTCCTGCGATGATCTATAATTGAGAAACTCAATTAGAATATAAGTCATGGAATATGCTTCCGAACTAGGTTAAATTTATCCATTTGAACATTTGTTATCACTTCAAGGCGTATGATACTTATATTATGATGTAATGTGTGTATACGAGCTGATACGAGACCCTTAGGGTGGCCTCTAACACGCTAGGGTAAAACTGGGATGAACTAAAACTGATTTGGGGAGTTTTTTGGTCACATGTCACAACGTAAAGCCTTGCGCGTCGCGACCCTCACAATTCCATAAACGAATTCCTGAAAATTTCCAGTGTGCGTCGCGACGCGGACATTCCAGAAAAGAATCTGCCTAAATTTTTCAGTACGCGTCGCGACACTGACTCCTTGGGCGTCCCGACGCATACCTGTTTTCCATGTTTCTAAACTTGCTTCCTCAAGTCTTCCTTACCCAAATGCATCACCAATACACAATCCATCTCATTACTTCAACTTCACATACTCTAAACTACCATTCCATCATCAAATAACTCTTTCATCTCATAGTTCTCAAATTACCCAAAATCTAATATGTCCATGAATCGGCCATTTCATAATACAATTAGTTTCCTATTTTATTATCCACTTAAATGCAATCATTAACATGCCAATAACACTAGCAAAGTATCAATAAAATCAAAACTCCATATTTCAAGTTTGGGTCAAGACTTCTCACCTCTACTAGTTTGATGTTTTTCATCTTCCAAGCTTTCTAAGCCTATTACTTCTCTTCTTGGCTTGATATGAGAGGATTTTATTTGCTTCCCTTTTCTTTTCTTCTCATTTCTTCTTCTTCTTCTTCCTCTCTTCTGCTCCCTCTCTTTCACATTTCTCCTTCACTTTATTTTCTCTTATGAAAGTGTTAATAGTACCACATATTTATACTAGGGCTTGTTTGATATATTTATGTATAATTTAATGAAATAAAATTGGAAAAATTGAGAATTTTTGAGAATTCTCTAGACTCATCCTCAGGTATTATTCAACTTGCCTTTTGAGCTACATTTTTGACCTACTTCTGCTTCGAATTTGGAAAAGTGTTTAACTCTAAAGTTGTTGGTCCTGATCTCATAGTTTCGTCGATATAAAATTCATAAAAATCGGAGTACGTATGAGAAAGGTATGGCCCAAACACCATGGGTTGTTCGGAGTGGAATACTGTACAATTTCGTATCGAAATTTCGAGGAATATACCGATTGTCCCCAAGGTCATTTCATGAGTGTATTGTATCCATACATAATTTATGTTTTGTTACACTCGTCTCGCAATGTAACAGTAGTTAAGATTACCGGTCGTTACAAATTATAACTCATTGTAACTATGTCATTACGTCATATTCTAGGGTCTTTATCCTTTTCGTACATTAATAGAAACCCATTTAGATTAATATAGTAAACTAGATTACCCATGCATGTAAAAGATAAGAGATTCTATCATATATTCAAAAATATAATGAAAATATCGATGTCCATAATTATAATGTGTATTATAATTACGACACGGATTGATGCTTGACTCAAGAATACATTCTATTGACGGTTATGTGAGTTTATCTATTAGGATTCTTCTATGAGTCATTCATTACTCATCCATAATAAATATCGACATGTCTATACGAGCTCCCTAAGCTCATGGCTCATTGAGATAAACCTTTAAGATCATATCCCGATACACAACATGTATCAGTCTCATGGAATTACCACATGTGTCAGTAAATCATCAACTATGAATTTTATTTTAGAATATATCATATAGAAACATTTCTTAATGTCAATTATAACTCACTGTATATATGTCATTACGATCATATTCTAGGGTCTTTGTCATTTTCGTATATTAATATAAACCCATTTAGATTAATCTAATAAATTAGATTACCCATGCACATAAAAGATAAGAGGCTCTATCATATATTAAAAAATATAATGAAAATATCGATGTCCATAATTATAATAGGTATTATAATTACGACACGAATTGGAGCTTGAGCACCAACTCCAACATTTTTTACCAATTTGTTTTTAAAATATTGTTCACGTGAATAGTAACATTGTTCACATGAACAATAATTTATTTTCCTTTAAAAAAGGTGGGCAAGCCCAAATATCTCATTTGGGCACTGAGTTTTGAAATCACTTATTTTTATTTTAAATACACACTAAATATTAATTCATATTTGATTTATTGGTAAGCGAATGAAACCATTTATAGTCATATTGTGACAATGGCTAAAAAAATACACGCTCAGCCACACACCTAATTGACAATCATTTTGTAACTGATGTCACAAATGTGACTATGTTCAATGTGACTGAGGGTCGATAATATGATTGAGGGTCGTCAATGAGATTAAGATAACTAATGTGACTGAGGTCACAAGTGTAACTTGGGGTCGACAATATGAGTGAAGTTACAATTATAATTATGCTGAATGCGAGTGAGGGCCAGTAATATGACTGAAGAACTAATGTGACTGGGTTCACAAATATGATTGAGGGTCAGCAATATGACAGAGGTCACAACTATGATTATACTCAATGTGACAGAGAGTCAACAATATGGCTGAGAAAACCGATGTGACTAAGGGTCAGCAATGTGACTAAAAGTCAACAACGTGACTGATGTCACAATTGTGACTATGTTCAATGTGATCGAGGGTCGGTAATGTGACTGAGGTAACTAATGTGACTGAAAGTAAGCAATGTAACTGAGACACACATAACACAACTTTCAGTCACTAATGTGACCAAAGTAAAAATGTGATTATGATAGAGGTCAATGTGAAATATGTGTGACGCAATAACTTTGTGAATAATTTTGACCTTACATAAGTCTGAATTTGAGAGGTTTTGTTGATGAAAGTTGCAGGTATGTATATCACGTGTATGTATATTTTTACACATTGTGATATAGAGTTTGGATGAAAGAGATATAAATATTAGAAAATATCTCTTATGAACGTATGGGTCATTTTGACCCATTTTCCAGAAACATATCGATAATGTGTCTTATTTTAAAGTTAGTGATTTATAGATCGATAATATATAATAAAAAAAATTGTGAAACACTTTATATTTTGGAAGATATTTACATTTTAAATAAAAAGTAAAAAAAGGGGAAAGAAAAAAAAAAGTTGAACACACACCCCACGCTCGTGTATGTTTTTTATTATTATTTTTTTGATTTTTTGGGGGTTAATTTCGTGCCTTTTTGGTAATGTTCTAAGATTCTTCTTATTTTATCCAAAATAATTTTTTTTAAGAAATATTACTATTAACGGTGAATAGTTAAATTTTAAATATTCAATATGAATAGTGAAATTTTATTGTTCCTGATTTTTTAAGAGTTGGACTTCAAATATATTTTAGGTTATTGTTTCCATGAACAATGATTTTTTTAAGGGTTGAATATGTTCAAATATTTTTTTAGGGATACAAATTATGACTGACGTTGTAACTGTGATTGAGTTGTTATAACTATTAATGTAATTGAGAAATATGATCAAGTATTGTGTATGTGACTATCATTATGACAAAGAAAATATGATTGAGTATTTGTAACTGTAATTGTAATTGAGAAATGTGACTAAAAATTATTTATGTGACTGAAATTATGACTAAGTTGTCTGTGCAAATGTGACTGTGACTATGTGACTGTAACTATGTGATTGTGGATGTGAATGTATGATTATATGATTGTGACTGTGACTTTATGACTGCGATTGTGATTGTGATTGTGATTGTTACAACATATCGATTTTGGGGCTGAGTTTGACCTTCTAGAATTTGTAATTTGAGATAAATTTCTTGATAAAAGTTATAGATGTGAATGTTAACTGTATTTAGCATCTTACAGATTATGATTTGGAGTTCATATGAAGGAGATATGAATGTTAAAAAATGCTCGATCGATAACTTATAAATGTAAAGGTCTTTTTGATCCACTTTTAAGTCAAAAACATATCGATTATGATGCTTATTTTAAAGCTTATGAGTTATAAATCAATAATATATATATATATATATATATATATATATATATAAAATTAAACAATTTATATTTTGGAAGATAATTAATTTTTAAATTTAAAATTTTTTTAAAAAAAAACCTAATTTTTTTTTTAAATATATGTTGCTTTTTTCTTATTTTTTTAATTTACTTGTAATTATAATATTTGACTATGTATATTTATATTTTTTAACATGTGGGTGGACTAAATGTAAAAAATTATTTATATTTAGACTAAATTAAAATAGATCTAATAATTTTAGGTTTTTTAGGAATTCCCCTTTTTGCATTGGATATGTTCCCTCGCACATATTTTTTTTATAATGACAAAATAAGAGCTCGGGGTCGTGGATCCTTCTTTTTGACACAAGCTTTCATTTTCATTTTGATATCAAAATGCAAAATCTCCACGCAAAATCATTGATAATATTCTATAATCTCAGATATAGTTTATCAACATGATCTAATAATATATAATTCAGAAATTATTAATAATATCTTTTATTTGAAAATCCAAATTATCAAAATCATATAAATTAAAAAGCAAAATCCCATTAGCCTTTCCCTTTGCAGAAACTTTACAACACTACTCACTTTATTTATTTATTTTTAATTTTATCATTTCACTTTTTAAGTTCTAAAGCAGCTTTATGATTTTCTAGTTCCTACATTTAATGAGTGAACTAAATACATAGCACACTACTGCTAATAGATTAATCTATAACAATTTCTCAGGGCCCATAATAGATAAGGCAACACAAATTCTAAACAGTAGACTTCAATATGATTTAAATCACACTATTATTTTATAATATCTTCACTATATTACTATTGTCTTAAAAAAATTTGCTTGGAATCTATTTTCACATCAATTGGTCAGGCCTATAATTTCTTAAAATGTTATTAAACAAAACTAAATAAAACTTTTTTCTGTTAACAGGGGTCCGCTAGTGATATTTATTTTTTAAATATCATTGTATTATATTCTAACTATAAAAAAATAGGGAAATTATCCTTCATCCTCCAGAAAAATGTTAAAGTTCGAAAAAACCTCGTTTTTTAAAACTATTATTCGTCCCCCAAATTATGTAAAACTGACATTTTATACCCGAAAATTAGTAATTTTGAATATTTTATCGCCAAAATATAATTATGAAAATGACATTTTATATAAAAAAAAAAAAGTAGTTATTTTACCCTCAAAATCTAATTATAAAAATGACATATTACATCTAAAAAATAATTATTTGAGTGTACAAATGTCCATTTTTTCATAACATGAGACGGCCAAATGATATAGATATTTTTTAAAATGATGGGTATTTTCAAACTTTAACTTAATTTTAAGTGGATGAATGATAATTTCTCAAAATAAAGTGTTCCAACATAAAACATATAGAAAGGGATAGGGCATGCATTTGATATTCCATTTTTTTTCACATTTAATCATAATCCAAACTTGAAGTAATGAATGAGGAAATTCATATTAAGACGGATTTATCTCCTTCGGATACTTGAGGAAATTGAACCCATACTCTTTGTAAAGCTTTGTTTTCTGAGGAAGCCTCCCCCGAAAATGATATGACTCGCACTCATGCCATCAAAAGATAAAAGCCTAAACATCTATATTTCTTGATAATATTAGTTCGAATCACACCATCTCTTAACAAACACAATAAATGGGCACTAATATAAGGCTAAGCTTTCTCATCACACAAAATAAATAAATAGTTTAATTAATTAACCTTTCACTCTTCAATTCATTTGCATGAAGAGAGCATCAACATTTATCCATTCCAGGTGTCCATCCATCAGAAGGAAGCAAAGAAAGAAACCCATGAGGAAATCATATCCGTCCACGTCGCGTACTGTACACTCGGAATAAAGGCTCAGGTGCCGTTGGATATGCTGCCACATGTGCAGCTCTCGTTCGGATCCTATCCGGTATATCCTTTTTATCATAAGACTCACTCGGCCTTTCTAAAACATTATTTAAATGAAACGCACAACTACTAATCCAAGCGAATATTATTCCAAATTAAATAAATTTGCTTATCGCAAAAACAAATCCAATTTCTTTATATATGTCTCTCAGATATTCCTTTGTTCTTCCATATCTCTTCGAGCTAAATTAACTTCCTTGCAAGAACATGCGCGATAGTCGATACAAATTGGAGAGTTTTTGTTATTTTGAAAAAATGGGAGGTTTTGTGAGGGCTAAACGGGTCACTGATCCACTCAATGAGAAGGTCAAGGCTCAACTCGTTGGCCATCAACTCAGTTACGTTAGCAGCGGAAGCGAACACTCTGCCGATGACTCGCCTTGCCTATCGGAACTCGTGCACGATTTTCTCGAACACGAGTCGTCACAGACTCAGCCGTCAGGTTACGATTCCGATTCGGAACGAGTCGACTCAGTCACCGACTCGAATGAAACGATCGAGGAAATTCTCAAATCAGCGGCTGACGGCAATATCGATCTGTACAGAAACCTACTTCTAACTCATGTTTTGAAAGCGATGGAAGTGTGTTCGCGTTTTAGGCAACAGAAATCTGTTTTCAGGCGTCAAGTGATGAGACTCCTTCGCGAACTCGGTCTCAATGCGGCGATCTGTAAGACTAAATGGAACTCATCGGGCGGACTCAACGGAGGAAACTACGAGTTCATCGACGTGGTCCACTCAAATTCATACACGTCGACGCAGACTCGGTATTTCGTGGAAGTCGACTTTGCCGCGGAATTCGAGATCGCGAGACCGACGAGTTCGTACGCGAGGTTGTTAGAGACGTTGCCCAGGGTTTACGTGGGCCAGAGTGAAGAGTTAAAGAGGATCGTGAAACTCACGTGCGATGCCGCCAAAAAATCGCTCCAGAGTAGAGACTTGTCTCTGCCTCCTTGGAGGAAAAACCGTTACATGCAAAACAAGTGGTTCGGTTCTTACAAACGGACCGTGAATCCAATTCCGGCCAGTTCATTGATACCCGTCGTACCATCGGGTAATGAAGGAGTTAAATGTCGGTGTGTTGGCTTTGACGATGGCGCTAACGGCCGTTTGTTCGTCAGTACGAGATGATGATCCCAATAAATTATGAATTTCGTTTCTGTTTTTTTGGGTAATTTAGAAAAACGAAATTGAGTAAAAGCATGTATTGTACGCGGCAAATGCACAACGTGTAACATGACGGCGCACTAATGAGTACCCAAAATGAAAGTTTTTTATTTCTAACTTGCACAACTAAAATTGACTAAATTTGGACCGTTGGATGAATAGAATAATCAGTGGGATGTAGATCTGAAGGTCAAAAGATGAATCACGCCTCTTAAAACTTAACACGTAAGAATTAGGATAATGTTTTTTTTGGCATTTATCACAAAAAATAATAAGTAAGATGCACTTGTAAAATTAGGAAACTAAATATATATATATATATATATGAACTCTAGGACCATAATTTTTTTCATTATTATGTATTAAGTCTATTTTTTTTATAATTATTCATTAAGTCCATATTGTTCAAGATTGATAGAAAAAAAAAATCTTGAATTTCAATTGGGTTTTGAGATCTCGTATTAAACTTTATGAGATTCGGGATAAAAATCATCCAATTTAAAATTTTCGATCATGATTCGAGTTGATTTTTTTTGTTCCGATTCAAAAAATTAATTGAGATACATGTCATTTTTTTCATCATGTATCATAATTTGAATCCTGATTATTATCCATACTAATTTTCTAATAATAACCTAAAAAAACAATACCGATCATCATGATATAATAGTAGGAATACTGGATAACTATAAAAAAAAAAACAATAGATAATTAATAGGTAATTGTGAAAAATATTAATGACCCACAACATATTTCTAGGAAAAGAAAGGTAAAGCATTTGTATATATTAATCAAATATCCAAATAATTAAATATATCATTATCGAGCTAATTGCACGATGATGTGGCAGATAGAAGTAATGATGGCAAAAAAATTTGGGTCCAGCCCGATCTGGCCCGCCCGGGCCCTAGAATATGAAGGCCCGAGCCGGGCTCAACATAATAAGTTCAGGCTCGGTCCGACCCGAGCTTAAAAAAATATTATATATACATTTTATATTTATATAATAAATTTTATATATATATATATATATAATTTTTTTATTATTCAAAAATCGGGCCGGATAAAACCCAGCCCGAATCGGGCCGGTCACAGATGCTCGGGCCGGACTTTTCCCAGATCCGGACCAAAAATATTTCTTATCGGACTTATCAAAGCCCGGATCTGGCCCGGCCCGGCCCATTAACAAACTTAGATAGAAGTGATAATCCTTGGCTTTTTTTTACTTAAACATTGGGGAAAATTATAATTGGTAAGAACCCTGACTTAAGGGCGACAAAACGACAGCTTAAATTGTCGTTTTAGTCGCCCTTTGTCAGGGTTTAATATTGGAAAATAATTTTTTTTTATTAAAAGATATTACGGCTTTGGGAGTGAGATTTCCAAGTCAATAATATCAGTTGACTTAAAATCAAAATCATAAATTTGACGCACCCAAAACCGACGACCCCTAAAAGTACCCAAAACAGTAAATCAAAATCACAAATTTGCAACACCCAAAGCCAACTGCCCCAGAATCCAATCTTCACCACTAATCAACGACTACCCCAAAATCAACCAACCAAGAATCAATGACCCCAAAATCTAGAGTTATGTTTCCCACATACAAAGATTTTAATGATGACAACACATTAATGAAATGATCACTAAGATTTAAGCCATTAGAGCCACTTCCAAGTCGTTTGAACTCGCTCAGTTGTTGAGTTGCACCCAAGATAACTATTTTTCTTCCTAGTATAACATTTCGCACATCTTTCCTCCATCTTTGTATTATGTTTTTTTTTTTTGGAAGTAAGCGAATGTCATTACGTACCAACTCTGCAACAACATGTCTACAAAGCTTCCCTTCAAATTGAAAATTTAAACAGATTCAACTAACTTCACACTCATCTTCTTCAAAGATAACCTCAAAACTTTTTTCTTTCCCTCTACATACTCACTGACATAATATATAGATCCCACTGAATTGATTATATCACAATATATTGTTTCAGTCAATTCCTGTTGAAATTCATGAAACTTGGCATTGGTATAGACATCTCGTACTTGCTTCTCCATCTCAAATCTTGTAACACATAGAAACTGTTTGCTGAAAGAATCGACATCTGCTTGACGTTCTTTTTCAATTTTATATCTCAATGCATTATCAAATTACTCCACAAATTACTTCAAAGTCGTTTTTGAGTTGACATACCTATCAAAAAAATCATCCATACTTTCACTTCGCTGGGTTGTTGATATTCTTGCCCAAAAACTATTTTTTCACCGAACATGGAACCCAACGATGTCGTTCATCATATAAACCACTTAACAAAATATTATCACTTAAGTTATATTTAACAATCATGTCATGCCAAGATTTCTCAAATGTTTCAGTGCTATGAGAATCATAAACAACATAAAGTAAGCAAGAAATAATATCACAACGTTCTCTATAAGCCCCTAACTTCTCAGACACCTTCTTCAGTATATGCCACAAACACCAATGATGTCTAGTACTAAGAAAAATAATCTCAATTGCTTTTTACATTGCTTTGTCTTGGTCGGTAATTATTCCAATGGGAGGAGAACCGGACACACATGATAGCCACGTCTCAAATAACCACGTAAAAGTATCAATATCTTCAAATGAAATCAATCTGCATCCTATCCGATTTGGAGCAAATGATATGTCATACTTATCTGTTAAATATGTGGTGTCAAATATTATAACATCTCCAAAGTATTTATATGTTGCCCTACTCCTTGGATTTGCCCAAAAGATATTTTTTATCCGATTCTGCCCATCCAAATCAATGCTAAAAAAGAACATGGCACACTCTGCTTGCTTTTTTATAAAATATCTTTGTATTGTCAGGGCGTCTCCTTCTCCAAGCCGCAATCGTCTTATTTTGTCAATAAGGTCTATACAATCTTTTTCTATGAATGAGACATTATCATGCCCACCAGTTTCAACAACCATGGAATTATAGCTCTTAGCAACTCTAATTCTTGCATGATCATTTATTTCAAGTCATTTTTTAAACTTGCACAAATGTTGCAGTTGCAAGGAAAATACTTAGCCTTACTTGGACTTACTCTATGGTTATGGTAAAGATCTACAACACGAAGAATCCATTCTCCTTCGTCATTTAGACATCCTCCAATTTTTACATTACATCCAATTTTCACATTAGGTTGCAGCTTCAAAACATTTTTAGATTTACTTTTAGACACGCCGCTGCGACCACAAGCAAATGTCACATATCTTAAGAGCTCATCTATCTTTTTTTACTAGATCGTTGCTTCACTAGAAACCCCTCTTGTTTACCATAAGCTTTTTAAAATATTTACATTTCTTTGTGGGTGTCAAACAACGTCCCAAATATTGGCTTATACTTTTTGGGTTCTGTAGGACACAGAACTTGATGACGATGTTCTAGGCTCGCGGCCTAGTTGGGAGTACGAAATAACATGAAGTTGCCACCCGGTGTGAACCGGGATAAAGATTTAAGGCCGCACTCACCCCTCGCAAGGGAAGACCTCAAACCGTTGGGTTCGGAATGGTCCCTTACTTATGCCACTTGTAATGATGTGATTTGTGCAATATCTTAACCGAATCTACGCAACATGCTCAAGAACAACCTATATCTAGTTCATGTTCATCAAAATAACTCCTAATCTAAGTTTGCATGCTCGAAAATAAGTCTTTAAACGGAAAACACGCAATATCACACAATGAGCACATTGAGCCATTAAACCAAAATAAACAAATAACTATTTAAACATAATCATAAACTAAACAAAGTTTCATGCATAAAAACAACATAATAATGCTTGAAAATAAATAATAAAATAAACTAAATCATGCTTTAAACAATAAATAAATAATCTACGAACTATAGCATGCTCAAATACAAGTTTGGATGAGACGAAATACGTGTCTCTTAAGTGGTACGTGGCGTTGTATCCCGAGTACAAACCGCACTACCGTCCATTCGGATTCGGCTACGGAATTTACGTCCGGGTTTCCATCCTATATACCACAAAAGGGAACACATATTCCACTCATCCAACAATCACATCATGCCTCAAACGACTCTCATGCGATAATATTTCTAAAATAAATAAAATAAACGAAAGATAATAAATAAAAGGGTGCCCTCAGGTCTAACCTCTTTTGTCGTCTCTCGAAAGCGCGTTACACGGCCGTCGGAATGGAGAATGCTCTGCAACTTTTCTGGTTCACTAATCCAACATTTTTCCTCGCTGTTTTGCTGTCTGGGCTGCTGTTTTCCCTCCGTTTCGCTGCTGTTTTTGTTGAATTTTTTGGTCACTGTTGTTTTGGTAATTAGGGGACTGTTTTGCGTTTTTTTGGACTGGTTTGGGCTGTTTTTTTAGGTGCAGTTTTGGGTTAATTCGGGGACTGTTTTGGGCAGTTTTTTAGGTGCAGGTTTGGGTTAATTCGGGGACTGGTCCGTGATTGCTGTTTGTGGCTACGTTAATGGTTTGCTTGTGCGTTAGTGGGGTGGAGAGTTTGCTTGTCGATGTGGGATTTGTTTGCTGTTTGTTTATTTCCTCAATCTGGTCGGTGTGTGAGGGGCGTGGACGTGAGGGCTGCTCTTTGGTCTCTTGTCGGTAGTTTTTGGCTTTTCTTTGATTACATGGCTTTTCGGCAGTTTTTGACTTATGTGCTTATTTTTGTTGTTACGTGAAGGGCTGATCGAGGGGAGAGAGAAGTGCAGGTCCTAGGAACGTGAGGTGTTGGCTGTTTTGTGGCGTGTGGGGTGATGGCTGTTGTGAGGGTTTATTTAGTGCGCGAGTTGAGGGGTGTGAGTGAGTGGATTTTAGGTGGCTATTGGCGTGAGAGTTTGTGAGTGCGTGAAGATTTTTAGGTCAAGGGGCATGAAGGTGTGTGTAAGGGGTTGTGGACTGAGTGAGCTGCGAGGCTGTGAGTGCTAGGGGGCCTGGTTACGTGGGGCAAAGGGTATGTGGTTAGCGTGAGCAGGTGGCATGGCTTGAAGTAGTTAGGGCGCAGGTTAGGGGGCTTACGCGTGAGGGATGAGGGCTGTGAAGAAGATGAAGATTATGGAGGGGGTTTTGTGGCTTATAGGGGCTGCGTTGTTGTTCGTTTGGTGGCTTACAGGTCACGTTGCTCTTGGTTTGTGGCCGAGAGAAAGTCTGAGTCGTTTGTGGCTTAAGGGGTGAATGAAATGTATAGCTATGTGGCGTGGGGCCGTGAGGGTGGCATGCTGCTCAGGGTTTATTCATTGTTTGAAGTGTGCGGCTGAGGGAGATGAGAGGGATTGAAGCCGTGAGCAAGATGAAGATTATGGTTTATTCTCTTATTTGTTTGTGCCGTGGGGATTCCAAGGCTTTAGGGTTGGTGTTTGTTGGCAGTGCGTGTCAGTTTGTTGGTTTGTTGTTGCTTATATAGTTAGAGGGTAGGGTTAGGGTTTCTGCATAGGTTTATTTGAAAGAAAAGAAATCAATTAATTTATGTGTGTGTTTAATTTTAATTATTTAAGGCAAGAAATTATTTAAATTAGGTGAGTGATTTATTTAATTTTGAAATTTAATTTAATTAGATTTAATTTAATTTAATTTGTGACATGTATTTTAAAGGTTTTAATTATTTAATTTGTGAGATGTGTTTTAAATTTAATTTAATTATTTTTGGATGTGATTTTAATTTGATTTAGTTTAAATGGATTTTAATTAGCTATTTAATTTAATTTCAATTTAGTTATTTAATTTAATTTCAATTTAGTTATTTAATTATTTTTAATTCAATTTAATTTGTGACATGTCTTTTAAATGTTTTAATTATTTAATTTGTGAGATGTGTTTTAAATGTTTGCTGTGTTTTAAAATAGAGGTCCAATAAGCGAACCCGAAGCGAAACAAGCGAGTTAAATCCAACGAAAATTCCATTTTCCAATTTTACCCTTCCAACGTCCGTTTCGCGCGACTTTCACAACTAAAGAGATAGTGTCTCCATACGAGACTCATCATCGGGCTGATATGCAAAAATGCAATGCCTACAGGTTCCACATGTTCATTATTTTCTAGTAAATCAGTATTCTCTACTTCTTTCAAATCTTCAAATTCATCATCTATTTCAAAAATTATCCATTTCTACGGATTCATATTTTAATTAGGTCTTATTGATGGTACTGGATTTTTATCCCGAGGAGCTCCAAAGCCTGAAGAGGGGTAGTGTGGGTTTTTCACAACAGACGAAGATCCAAGGCCCTGTGAGGATGAGGTCATACAAAAGGGCCCGAGCCCGAGGCACACATGCATAGCCGATCTTAGGAGAAGATATCAGATTCAGCAAGCACTTAGACCCGAGGTGGTCATTCGTGTTGGACAATTATGACCCATAGCATCACTATTTGTACAGAACATGGTGTTGTTGTACAAATAAACTATGTGACAAAGGAAATTGCTCTTTTATCATTTGTAATTAGATTACCAAGATATATAAATGATAAAAGTCCATATGATTAGTACCGGATTAATAAGATATGAGACAATATTAATCCACTAAGGTTTAATCATTAAATATCCCTAGTCATAGTATTATCGAGACTGGACATCGATAATGCGGAATAGACTAGTATTGCACTTGTGCGCGTTGTGGGAGCATAACGACATAGTTCTCATATATTTAAGTATTGGATACTTATGCAAGTGTGACAGGAGGTTGCGTTTACCGATGGTACGAAAATAGCTTCGCTCTGGATAGACCCCTCGGAATCCCATTTGTAGTTTGACTATGTGTCTATGGGAATCTGAATCAGGGTAGGTGTATTTGGTCTTAACTTGAGACTTGCATCGCTAATACTTACGACAATCAGTATACTTTGGTTTTGGTCGTCCAGAGCTTTAACATGTTCTGTGTACGCCTCTTCTGGGTATACTGAGAATCGTAGTGTATTGGGTGTGATGTCAAGATGGAAGTATCACTCCAGTCATATGGAGATGATGATCACGCAGGATACAGAACTAGTACTCTTAAGTACTGCAGTCATCGGGATAATATGACTAGGTCATGATTATCCGATTATAGAGACTAGTTACCAGAGATCTGATATATGCTTCGTACGAGGCAGACACAATTCCAGCCCTAGGCCTAGCATGTGATATCGATACTGGATAGTAATACGCAATACTACGTATACTACGCTTGACAAAGATTACATATTCCTTAAAAGAATATTTCTGGAGAATTGGATATGCACGACGCTTTGCTAGAAGCCAACCATGTCTTGTAAATCGGTAAGAACGTGGTACTGGGTACGCACGTGTTCAGATAGTCCGACGACCGAATTTACTGCCAACATATCCAGGGATCTCATAGGTCGCTTCCCGAAGATTCACCAATGACGTATGATTCGAACATAATTAATCTGGATTAATTAGAAGAGAGAGAAAATTAATCTAGGATTAATTACGGCGAGAATTTTATCTGGGATAAAATTCAATTAGAAGAGAGAGAACGATTAATTCGGAATTAATCAATTAAAATAATATATTCGATATATTAAATGAAATTAGATTTCATAACGGAATTAAAATTGGATTTTAATTCGGGCGAACGAATTAATTTAGAATTAATTCGCGAGCGACTTTAATAGTAATTTTGCTAGGCATAATTATTTAATTAAATTTGATTTAATTACGTCGCAACGGAAAATTCGTTAATTCGGAATTAACGAACCCGAGCCCGGAATGTGTTTGTGGGCCCACTCAAATTTTGAATTCAAGTGGGGCCCACATGTCACATCACTTGTCTTTCTCATCACTTTTTGTGATGGAAGTTAGTGTGATGTGATGATAACTTGTTTCTTACACAAGTGTCAAGTTTGATGGACTTTTACCAAATATTTGATTTTGGTATATCATTTTGATTTTTAGAAAATCAAATACAAGTTACACATTCACTCTTCCTCTCTCTCTCTTTCCTTTTGGCGTGAACATTAGCCAATTTTCTCTCCTTTGGGTGTGAACCTAGGGTTCATTTTCTTTGATTTTTGATTCAAAAATCTAAGGTGCTAGCACACAAAGAATAATTCAAATGTGATAGGGAAACTACTCCCATGAGTTTGGAATTCATTCAACAAGCTTGGAAGTTCAACATACATCAAAGAGATGAGCTTAGAGCAACTTCTCAAAGGAAATTTTTTTGAACTCTACACATTCATCCAACCGATCAAAGTGAGTATATTTCCGCTATACTTCTTTTCATATTCACATGATTTCATGCTTGAAATGATCTTGGTTTGACCTTAGAAACCCAACAATGGTATCTGAGCGAATTTAAGCACGAAATGGATTAGGGTTCTTAATCTTGAATTTGGGTATTTTTGATTTGAGCATGATTTAATTAAATTGTTTGTTTGAGTATGCTTAGATATTGATAACTTAGAGTTATGCATGATCAATTTTGTGAAAAATTAATTGGATTAATTTTCCCCAAATACATAGGCTTGGCCGAATATGAACCCCTTTTGTAGATCATGGTAATTTTTGTGTTTGAGACCATTGGATGTGTTTAAAGACATGATATATATCGATTTGTGATTTAATTGGATTGAAATCAAAATCGGATATAAAAATATCATATTGCCGTGACCTTGGGAGCATGTTAATGACTTGATTTTGTTTCAATAATGTTGGACATGTATTGAATATAATAAAGCATGATTAATTATGTAAATTGTTATTTTTGGAAATGTTAATTTAAAATAATTAATTATAGCTAATACACTTTAATTAAATAAATTTTGATATTTGGAATATTAGAATTTAATTAATTACGCTTAATTTGGAATTGGGCTATAATTGTTGTATTTGGGCTTAATGGGCTTGATTGGGCCAAGTTTGGTTTAGGATAATTGGTTGGATCCAATTAGGCCTAAAACCATTTCCATAAAGTCCAAATATGATAATTGGGCCTTTAATATTTAATTGGGCCTAATGGGCCAAAATTAATTTTGTGGCAAATGGTGATTCCTTATTGGCTTTGGTTGCCAAAGTCAATGCCTTAAGAAATTAATTGAAAGCCCATTGAACTTTACTTAAATTGACATTGGATGTGAATTGGGCTTTGAGACCCATTAAGATTAGATTTAGAATCTAATTCGTAAAGGCACATTATTAAAGTGTAATTATTTAATTTGGAATTAAATAAAGAATTAGTATTGAATAAAAATTAAATCGGATTTAAAATTGTAGTTCGATATAATTCAAGAATTCGTACTTTGAGTACTTATTCTTAAACGAGTTGGACTCGAGCAAATCAAATCGTTGTTTGAACATTGGATGATCACTTAATTCAAAGATTAATTAATTGGATTAGATTGATTGAATAAAATGCTTTGTGTGAATACATGGATGTGTTGTATGAATAATGTATATCAGATGGATATTAGATGGGTGAGGGCAATTTTGGAAATTGTTGTACTAAATTTAGAATTTATTAAATTGGACCTGCGTGTCCAGCCTTATCTCTCGATTCTTTGTAATTCTCTTCTCACCAATTCCCCTCAATGTAATGAGGTTTCTTTAGAAGTATTATGAAATTGGGTATAAGTTAGAATAGTGCTAGCCGGGGAGAGGAAATTGAGTGATTTGTTCTAGGAACAATTTGTGAGATATTCATCCGCATATCATTATTAATTTATTTACCGCGCCATATTATGCTTTTAGAATGCATGCTTAAGGGTGTATGATGAGACCTAATCAAAGATAATAAATTGGTTGCCAATTTACGCGAAAAAACCTCAACAAATATTAAGCGTTTTCCTTCCATTGAGTGATTCATTTTCAAGATCCAAGATTGGCATTGGTTTGTTGGCCAAAGTCAAGATCCTTGTCCATCGCGGATGTGTTTGAATTATGAAGGCTTTGTTCCATATCGTATGTCTTGCCCAAGTTGTGATTTGTTGGCCAAAGTCAAGATCACTTCTTGTTCATCGACATCGATTACGAAGCTTTCCAAAGTCAATGGGTCCCGCTTAACTGGAATCATTAAGCTTGTTGAGCCAAAGCCAAGGCTTAGTTGATTCAGAGGAAAAAAGGTTAGGAAAATATATTTGGATATATTGGCATATATATTGTATATATGTTTCGGACATGGAGGTCCACCTACCGGATCTAGGAATTGGATGAGATCCAATTGATCTTAGAGATCTACCTAGTTAAGTTTCATACAACTTGTTGGCCAAAGTCAAGGTTGTGTGTTATTTAACGGGATCCTAGCCCACTAGGAAATTAGGTTTCCCGAGTACTCCACAGAGGCTTAGAGGCTCGCCGAAAAATAGTGGGAGGCAAGTATTAAATTTGCAATTTCGTTTAGATACTTGCCAATACGCGCTCATTTCAATTTTTCATCATTAAATTTTTTTAATATATTAGTTGGACTAATATTCAATTGTTGTTTTAATTAAACAGTTGGACTGTATTCAAACTACTTCATTTATAGTTGATTATATAATTGGATTATAGTAATCAATACATTTAAATTTAACCGATCAATTGTAGTTGATTATATAGTTAGACTATAGTAATCATTATATTCGATTGTACCCGAAATCGTTGATTGGATAGTTGGACTATTAGAATCAAGATAAATGAAAGATTAGCGTTTAAAACATAATCCTTGTTGAAAATGTCTTTAAGCGGCTTCAATTTTCAGATTGGGAATAGAATCTCAGGATAGTCCTGGGAACCGAGAAGTTACTTTATTTGATAGAGTGACATCTCGGGCCTGAGCCCGGAGTTGAGAAAATAGTAGAGCATGAGCTTTGGAAGACTCATGGTGATGATAACTTTAGTGCTCAATCTGTTATGCTTGCCGCAATGACTCCTTAATTTCTTCGTCAGAACTAAGGATTAGATCCTTATAGTATGATATTGAAATTGAAGGATCTTCATAGATCTATACTTAGATCTTAGAAGTACTGATTGCAAAAGAAAACTCTTGGAGATTTAATGGCTATGCTCAAGGAGACAGAACCAGAGCTTACAAAAGGGAAAGAAGCGCAAGGCGCATCTTACTCATGCATCCCAGA